>JBAIZL010000001.1:10987500-11000000 GCA_036971475.1 Prosapia bicincta
TTTTGCAAGTTGCACGTTGTGTGTGAGTGTGTCTCGATTAAATAGGTCTCATTGTGTTTGTTCGTTGTATTAAACAATCGACTTATCTTTGTCAAAGTACGTAATAGCTTACAAACAATCGATACATAATGGTTTTTATTTCCAGAGGTTATTTGTTCTCTATCTATCAAAAATAGACCAAATTTGTACTTAAGGGCTGGCTGAGCGAGAGGTCGAGCAGTCGTAGATTAGGTATACGTATATCCTCAATAGAGATTTCACTTATGTGAATCTTCCACGCCTCTAAATATTAGTAGAAAATCACTGCCTATTTATAATTAATTTTCTACATTTCTATCTATTACGCTTCAATCTATTCAAATCTATTTCCACAATAAGAGAAAAATACCCATTAACATGCGCATTAGCGCATAAATTGTGTATGTTTTTTACTTTACTGTTCATCCGTTTGCAATTCTGTATCCGCAGTCTTGCGATATTGTCGCCCCCTAATTTTAATTGCAAAAATAATACCTTCAAAGTAGGCCTATACTAATCCTTTCACTAAAGATATATTCTGTGTTCCACACGGAACTTCTTCAGTTCAAACCTTCCTTTGTTTGAGTAAGAACCGGCTGTAAAGAAGAGAGCCGAAAAATTATGTTGCAATTTTAACATTAAAATATCAACTAATACTTGGATTCCGACAGATCCAATTACACTGAAATGGAAAGTTTGATTAAACAAGTAGGAAATAAATGTGTTCTTTAAATTTATGAAGTAGGAATCTGATTACGAGAGAATAAATGTGTATATTCCGATATTTGACGCGGGCCTAAAACAAAACAAAAAAGTGTTGCGTATTGTAATAGTTTAACTGATGTTTTTGGGAGTACGTGACACCAAACGCATGTTTTAAAAATGTCAATAAATCTTGAATGAAAGCTTAATAAACTTTACAATGAACATACAACTTTAACAATATTCCGAAAAATCCTGTAAAAACTACAACACTTTTGGTCAAACTATGACTGGATTGATGTATGGTCTGTTACGAGGGCTACAGGCATAAGTTTACACAAATTTAAAAGAAATGATTCTTAACAGAAGGGGAGATGAAATTATAGGCCTGTCATTTAAATTTGTATATTTGGTTTCATTTTTGTAGAATGTAGATGGTTTTCCAATCACAGTTTGTTTTGTCTTAAATACTCGTGGCTAACACACAGGTTAATAACCTCAACATTTTACAAACAAGCACAGGACGAAAACGAAAAACTTTATAAGAACGAAAGTCCTGCAAATAAAATTGTTACACTATTTAAAACATTAAATAAACTTACAGTACATTTAAAATTTAATGATTGACATAAGATATATATAAGGGATGTAAAAAGGATCTAAGTGATAAAAAAAAGTAATAAATTTCTTGAAGGTAAATAGATGAATTAATAATTTCAGTTAATTTTTACTATTCTGTTTAGTATTAGGCGTACTGGCAAAACAATAAAAATATTTAAAACTTAGTAATCAACTATAATTACTCGTAGTAGCCCATATTTCATAGTTTAAAAATAATATCAAACATGTTTATAACTTTAGATAAATGTACCAAACGGCATAACAAAAAAAAAAAAAAAAAAAATAGTTACACTGAAATCCTACATGTTTACAACAGATTGGTTAAGCCTTGCGCTAATATTACATTTTTAAGAGTAAAATAACTGGCATGACATTTTCTTATGAAAATCAATTCTGATAAAAAGTTACATTAAAAGTATAAAGTACCAAATGGCACAAGTAACGAAAATCTTGTAGGAAGGTTCACCAACGATACCTCGGCCATTGACCTTTCAGGGCCGTCTAGAAAAAGTATTGACATCGTTAGGCCTAAACTAGCAGAGATTTGGAGGTTTATTTCATTGCAAATACAACGTACATTATTCCTCTATTAGTATTTGAGTGGGCGTGTTTAACCTCACTTTTCCACCTTGTTCAAAAGGTTTTACAACATGTTTGGAAAATCAAACTAGAATTTTATAAATTACAACTACGTATAACAAATTATAATTTTATTAGATTCTTAATCCAGAATAAAACAAAGTCTACTAGACATGAAGAATAGGGCGTATTATAAACCTGATTCGTGAATAATCAACCATTATACATTGCACTGGTCAAGGTTTTCACAAAATTTAGGAAAATAGAGTTTTTTTTAATATTTCACTCTGACTTTAGTAAACTATTACTAAAATTATTTTAATGAGGAAAATGTTTCATATTTATAACCTAATTTAAACATGAATATTTAAGAAAACATTTAACCAATTCAGCAACTTGTGTTTTTTATGCGAACAATTAATAACGAAATAAATCACCTTCTTTATTTAACTTCCAAATTATCAATAAAATACAATAATTAAAAAGACACTAAAGAAAAATTCTAGCAGAAGAAAAAACCTCCATCTTATATCGGCTGTAATTACTTCTAAGATTATGGGATTTTTATAAATTGATTTTTTTAAAATTCGTAATTACTTAAGGTTACATAGTCTTGAAAAGGATTAAAATTTCTCATAATTATATAAGAGATAAAAACATACATAGGTTTAATTTTGTGAATTATGAAACGCCATATAATTATCTAACTTTAAATACGTTTGCCTGTAAAGTTTAAAATCAAAGACAACTTTAAACAATTATTTCCACCCCCTGATTGAGAAAATAGAATATTTAAGAAATCATTACACATTTTCATCAATATATTGATAATTTAATATTTAAACTATAACATAGTTTTTACATAGTTATAACATAGTTTTACCTTCAATTTATGCACAATTAAGGTAGAAACTGTCTTTAAAATGCTTTCTTGTTAGAATTTACAGATTCAAGTATCTAACAGACAAGAAATATTGATGTTTTTAATATCACGATGAACAACCGAGCATTGAGAATGTAAACATAACCTCACTTTAATGCATTAGGTTATAAATAAAAGGTGAGATTACTTTGTCTTTTCCTTGTACGTGTTGGTTAAAGTATATAACGATGGAGTGGCTGAAATAAAACATTGTTACAATACATTTACATATTATTTAATATTATGCTGTTACGAAATTTAATAAATTCTCGAACTAATCATGAATAACAACCAATAACATTAGTTAACATAAATATGATTATACAAATGAAAAATGATAAAATTTCCAAAACTTATTTCAAATTATTTTTTATATTTTCACTATACCAATATAATTGGTTGTGTTACAATTATTCCAAATATTTTTACACTATGTTTATAAGAGTGTAAAACTTAATTTCACCATTAATCTCAGTAAGTCAATATTTTTTGTTCAGTAACACTTTTTATTGCACTTTTTATTGGTAGTTAACATGAAGTATTTATTGCTTAAAATCAAAATTAATGTTTAAATAATAAAGAATAACAAGAACATTTTATTATTAAACTGAAGGCAAATAAACACCGTCTAAATAAATATAGGGTACATAATTGTTTTAAAAATATTAGCCACAATTTAAATCGATAGTTGTATTATGACATTTGATATTTGAGGATCCTCGTTTCCTAATTATTTATCAGTAGATTTGAACTATGTCCGAAGTTAGTATCTGTTCCCAAAATAATCGCCTAGAAATGTTGCACTGCACGCGTAGTAAAAATACCCACATTTCGGCAAGAACTTCTTTCAGTTGTTGACCGTGGGTCTGACTCATTATCTGTGTCAGAAAACATGCTAGCAGCCAAAAACTACATTTTACAATTCTTTAATAAACTTCAAGAAAAAATTAGTATTGACTGCTCTCTAAATAGAGGTTATGAGCAGTTGTTTTTAGACAATAAAAGCCCATAATTATTACGATTATTAAAGTAAAAATTGTACTCACCATACACCATCCTAGTTTTGAAAATCACAGTGTTGATCTTATTGCCCCGCACTGTTTAATCGTTCTGCCCGAATCACTAACAACAATTCACTAAAACAATAACGACAAATAGGATTTATAATTAATTACTAAATAAGCCTAAATTAATTGAACAATATAACCAACAAATTTCGTCTACGATACATCGAATGCTAGGTTAGCTTCGACCCGGTCAGAGCAGTCAAGAATACCCTCTCTTGTCCACACGCGGGCCAAATTTTTAATTTTCTCGTCATTACACT
The DNA here is from genome assembly GCA_036971475.1 of Prosapia bicincta. Taxonomy (NCBI): domain Eukaryota; kingdom Metazoa; phylum Arthropoda; class Insecta; order Hemiptera; family Cercopidae; genus Prosapia; species Prosapia bicincta. The sequence goes on from JBAIZL010000001.1 coordinate 10,991,670, forward strand.
TCGCAACCAAGCCGATAGTTTCGACAACAGGTAACTTATTGATAATGTGGGCGTTGATTTTGACACAACACTAATATTTTTATCTGAGTTTTGATTATGTGTGCATTCCTCTTAACCGCCTCGGTCCCGCGACTACGATCGACTGAAGTTGAGTTTTCACAGACTGACTGAGCTAACTGCACTGCGACTTGAATCGTCCACTGTTGCCAACCCTTAGAAACTGAAAATCACTAGATCGCGGTACACGTGCTTGATGCCGCCAAGTACGGATTATACTCTTTGTCATTGAATAGAGAAACTTTAAATATTTTTGTATATGTCATCATTATGTTTCTTAGGGCGAAGTATAACATAAACCGAAGTTGTTAACAATAAATGCATTTTTTTTGTAATTTAAACTATTTTTTATAAACATATTTTATTATTATTGTGTTAATGAAAGATCTTCAATTTCATGTTCAGTATGTTGCTCAAGAAATTCTAAAAAAATAAAAAAAGCATCAGCAAAGCCCAGAAAGTGTTGGCAATTCATATAGTATGTATTAGGATATTTTTAATTACAATTTATATTGTCGTATTTGTGAAATTTATGAAAGATTTGTAGTTTTTGTGTTCAATATTTCATTATTTTTAATATCAAATGAATACAATACTCGTTAAAAATCATCAAAGACTTACCTTTACTCTCTTTAAAAAGGAAGTTGACGAGTTTTTTTTGTTTTGAGGTGATTTCAAAAATATAGGTTTTTAATAATAGCTCGTGTTATTTTCATGGCAGATTTATAAAAGAGACGCAGTAGCTACAAAATGTTCCGCTTTCACACTATTCAACCAATAAATACACAATTCAACTCATATTTTCTACCACTTAAACTAGCAGTTACGAGAGTTTAAACTAGCTTACTCGTTTTTTGCACTTTTATAAGGGCATATATGTAACGTAGAAAATACACTACTTCAAATCCGACCGTATATTATATTGCTGAATCCGTAATGAACTTTGTTACGCTGTTTTCATCTGGTGATTTGTTTTTAAAATATTTAGGTTATTTTAACCTTTTATAATTCAAATAGGCCTACCAATTTATTCCTGATGGGTTTACTGATACTGGTGAAACATTTTTAAAAGAAACTGTAAGTGGTGATTATCAAATAGGATATAAACTGTTTAGAAAAATTTTCTTAAAATTACAGAATAATTTTGACAATTTTGCTAAAAACACGTTACTTGTCGTATTGACCGTCTTTAAAATTTAAAACTACATTAATTTAAAAAAAAAATTGTAACAATTTTTACAAGAATTGGATTACACGTTTAGATTAAGCTCTTTATTTAATTGTCTAGCGAAAGGTGAGCATATCTTTAAATTAGCTTATAGAGCTTTGAAAAATTCACGTTTCCCCGTACTTCAACATTTTTATTGAATTAAGCAAATCTCGCATCAACGCAGAAGACGTATTTTTCGTAGTAAGCGCTTGTCTGTCACTAATCCACACCACCTATAGACCTACACTTACAACCTATTCAGTATTTCATTATGACCATTACTCCAGAATTGTAGCCATTATAAGCTAAATCTACACTACAAATATTCTTTGAGCTTAGCTCGTGAGGTTATGTTAAAACAAATAAAAACATAAACAAAACTTAAAAATTTATCATTTCAATTTTAGTTTGTGTAGTCAATTAAGCTCCATTGACTTGAGTGCCATATTTATACAAATATTCTTTGTGATTAGCTTCAAATAGAGTTTGTAGTAGTAACACTCACTGATGATGTCACTGAAGCGCGTATGAGTAAATAAATGATTAATTTGTGAGTTTTGTATATGTTTTTATTTGTTTTAAATCAACACTCTTTACTAACATTTTATTTTGATAAGAATACTTCAAAAGATAACATACTTCCATTTATAGCTCGTATATGGTAAATCAAATGTGCTGGTGTGATTGATATGTGTTCATCATATTGTTATATTTATTTAGCATGAGTCTGCGAAAAAACATGACAAAGGATGTTGGGAACTAGTGTAACAGCTTTGTCAATAAGCAAACACCTGTCAATACCGATTGAACAAGATTTATTACAATAATCTCATTTTGGTTTCTGCTAGCTTAGAATGTTTGACGTATTTTTTATTAATCAACTAAGAATATTTCCATAGAAAATGCGATTCTTAGTTTTCTTACTTTACTTCCGCCTTTTGTTATGACATTCAATTTTGAATTAAATTTTATTACCCAGTTACCTATACCGTTATACCACAGTATGTAGTATTTGCTTTATTAAAAAAATATGTAGCCATCATTGGTAATTCAAATTTAAAGAGAAGGAGAGAGAGTTCCATCTTGGTTTCTAAATATTTGTAGTTTGGTCTCTCTCTCTCTCTCTGAGATGTTTCTAAATAAATCATAATCTATTATTTATTGTTTGACTGTGTATCTTTAATACCTTTTCTTTACACATTTAAAAACCCCTTTGACAATTCAATTATTTAGTAACTTAACTAATAACTTATTATTTAGTAAATTTTCTTTATTCAGTTTCAGAGTTGTTAGATTATTTCTGAAACAAATTGTGTAATCCGTACTCTAGCGGTGTCACTATTTAAATCTAGGGTATTTCACTGTCTGAGACATATGGTTGGCAGCACTGAGACAGAGTTGGGCGGGGCCACTAGAGGCCCGACTAGGGGGAGGAAGCAAGACACGCAGACACACAGATCACGTAGTATGTGCTAGACATAAACACACGCGCGTCAAATGCGCGTGCACACACACACACACACACACACACAGTCATTGAAAATCAAAAGCTACCGTACAACTGATTTCTAGTAAAATATTGTCATTTTAAATTATAAATGAGTACATCTGTTTTGATTACAATAGGGTAGTTAATTTTGTATGATTAAAAAATGTTAAACGATTCTGAAATCTAACTAAATTTTGTTTTTTTAAAACGTAAATAGATATGTTTAAATATAAACTTCTACTTTTCTTCATTATGTTTAATTAGTTTGATTATCAATAAATCATTTGTTTCAAATTTCTATTCACATTTTTATCAAAGAATATTTAATCCAGGAATGAAATACTAAAAAAAATACAAAATGAAATTAGGCTACGCAATTCCAGCATGAAAAAGATTCAATAAATATTCAATTTATTAGGTTTATGTTTCTTACAAAACCCAAAATTGGTATTCTATATACAGTTTAAAATTTATTTGACTTTTCGTATTAGGTAAAGTTTTGTGTACAATATTGTGATTTAGTTGGATTTTTCTTATGAATTTACCAAAACATTGGAAATTTAACTGAAATGAAGACTTTGTTTATTGATTTTCAATGTTTGCTTAATAAAATCAAATCTTTATGTGTCCATTGGTAAAAACTCTACCAGTTGGTAAAATAAAGAGTGAATACTTAAAATAAAAATTTCACAATGTTAAAAAAAAACAAATAATTTAGGCTATAACCCAAGTTGATAATTTAAATTTGTTTAGAAATTTAAAAATGCTAGTTACAAACTGTTAGTACTTTTCCACCAATGTGGCAAAAACATATGTAATGATTAACGACTTGATGAGAGTGCTTAAAATAATTTTTCTTCGCAGAAGAGAAAGATTCCTAAAATGTTGGGAATGAACTCCTAATTCAGTTATTTAATGGAAAACTAAACATTCATTTTAAAATATAAATTTTATTAATTAAAATTAGTGAAATTTTTAAAATTCTCAATTTTTTAATTAAATTAGCTGTAAAATGTCGGTAATTTATAACCTAAAGGTGGATATTAGTAATTAATAAAGGAGGCATGTAGGTGATTAAATAAATAGCCCATGTTTAAAGGTGGAAATGTTGTGAGAAAGCTCTTTTGGGGGATTAGTCCTTGCGGGGTCTAGATATGGCGAAGCCTCTTGCCGGGAGGGGGTGTTTGGGGAAGTTTTTGAAAATTACATGCTCAAAACTTACATTTTACGGGATTCATGTCATATCAAACTTTAACCTAATCTATACGGTGACAATACTGGAATGGAAAGACACCACTTTCTTTTTTAGCTATTTAGTCATTGGAGTATGACACGCATGAATCTTAAATCGATAAACAGTGCACATAGTATTATGCAATATTAATATATAAACATACAAGAAAACAATCGTACTCAAGTCATAATTACATGTACTGTCGATGTCGTCTGTCATTTAAAAAAGATATTTTTAATTTCATTGACGCTAAAAAATACAAATTTTCTGTAAGTACAAATCAAATCATTGAAGTGTGGCCCTGGGCGGTCGCCAGGTTTACTCGTACTGAAACCGCCATTGTATTTGTTAATCACAATATATCAGAATCAAATATTTTAAGTCTTGCCGGTTGGTTAAGAACCAAACCTCTGTCGTTTTTAAATGGAATAATAAAATTTTTAAATGAAGGAAATGTAGAAAAAATAGTCAAAAGGATTCAGCGTATGATATAGATTACAGACAGACAACTGACAGAGTACATTCATTAGTCCCAAGTAAACTTGAAATAAAGTCCCAGCTGTCATAAAAATCTTGATTTTAACCTCTGATTTTAGAAAATTTCATTTTATCTAAGAATTAAGAAAAACTTGAATAGTCAAAACTTTAACCCTTTATCTGGAATTTATCCAGTGGAATTTAGATAGTTGAAGGCTCAGTTCTTCTTTTATAAAGTTACCTCATACCTATTACATCTGAGGAGGTTTAAACTTTTCTGCTTTACTGAATGTTTACTCCAATACGGGTAAATGTTTCCGTTGACTTATGTAACACAGTTACAATTTATACATGGCTCTAAATGAATTTTCCACCCAGAGACTCGTATTAATCATTATATTAGACATCAAAACCTTTTGTAGTAATATATTGTTTCAGTGTCGATTTAAAATGAATTATATTATATGTTGATTAATTGATCTCTATTTAGTTGTAGTAGTTAGAGGCGGGAAGGTATTAGGCCTAAATAATAACAGAATCGCGTAAAACGGTCCCAGATCAAAATGAAGTGTTTCAAGCGTTTCAAGTGGTCAAAGATGTAACTATAATCTTGAAACTTACGATGACGTTTTAGAGTAATTACATATTTTGTAAGCGTGCTTTGTTGCGTGTTTGTGTGTGTGTGTGTGTGTGTGTGTGTATTATACAAATCTATTTAACGTTTGTTTTCATATAAATACAATATATACTTAAATTACTTCTGGGCAAATTGGCAAAACTGCTAAATAAGAATACTGTGACTTATTGCTACGTACTATTTCTTCAGCGTTAGAGGTCTATTATACACAGAAACTTTCCAAGTTAATTAAAATTTAATAATAATACAGTTAGAAATTCCTTGAAGCGAGGATTTGGATTTTGAAGTTCTAGGGGTACTGTGAGGTAATTCAAACTCACAAGGTAACATTTTGAAAATTAAGTGCCTTTGTAATGCTTAAAATTAGATATTATTTAGCCAATACATTTGAGTATGTGGTATTTATTTAAGATTTAAGAAATCTGGTTAAAGGTTTCAAAAAATAACAAGGCATTAAGAGGCAACTTTTAATTTTCATTCTTATAAACTACAATTTTACAAAGAAATATTTAGTCTACAAAACCTGTTCCAATGTTCGTGAAAAACTTCACCCTTCGTTTTAGCGATTCTCTTTAAGATATAATCCAAGCAAGTCCATTTAGTGCGTTCTGTAGTTTTATATCTGAAATGTTTTATAAATATTTCTCGCCAAGCAAGAAAGTCGTTTTGGTAGCAGGTAGTTATTTTACTCACAATAAAGTCTTAATGACGTTATATACACACATTTATTAATATCTTACAATTTACTGTCAATTCGTTTTATATGAAAACTATCTTCAAATTATAATTTAATTCCGTAAATAGTTTGAAATGAATATGTTAAAAGATTGACCGTTAACAATATTTTCTACTATAAAAGATTGGAAAGAGTATATAATCCTCCTGGGAGTACCCTCCAATACACCCCCTCATTGCTTCCCTGAAACTTAACATTCAATATTTTGATTGCATCTCAAAATATCCGAGTGTCAGAAAATCCGAATTCTAGAGGAAACCTACCTGGTCGACGAGTCTTATCCGAGAATATCCGCGGCGCACTCTGGCCATGGACTATACCCGAGATATTTAAAAATTTAAAAAACGTCAATTGTTAACAGCCGGGATGGTGAGCCCTTTTGTAAATGGTATCTCGGTGAGTTAGGCCTGCTGCAAGTTACAAGTCTCGCACATAGCCTACACAACAGGGGTCAGCATGTTAGAACTAACAAGTAATATGTAACCAACGTGCTTGGTTGCAAGTCACCCTGGTCCTTAGTTATGTTTACCCAGTGTTTTGATACATTTAACTAAATCAGTTGATTATACACAACTATTTTTCTTGATTTACTGCTGACAAATTATATTTGTAAGCAGCAACCTAATTTATCGGTAAATGGTCTACCATTCCCAATAGGATAACTGTATCTATATAAATTTGTAGGGGAAATTCAGGCCGAGTAAGATAGTTATTTCTAATATAAGATGGTTTTCCAAGTAGTTTTCTCAGTACGGGGACTTATCAAAGCATACTTGTTGATTCGGCCACATCTCCCCAATATTTGATAAATACCTTTGCGAACCTTTCTTGAGGATATTTTGAGACCGTAAAATAGACTTCTCGGAAATTTTGAAACTCATTATAGAGGTTCATTTTCCTTGCGGATATTTTGAGACCGTCTTTTGCCTGTTTCGTGCCGGATATTTTAAGACCCGAATATTCTGAGACGAAATGGAATATTTTACAACTTTTCCGTCTTTTCGATGAAAGTATATATATATCTATGCTAAAGGGATGTTTCAAAACTAAATTTTGCTTGACTGCGTTGAGTTGGCCGATTTGTATTTACGTTACGATCTTCCAGGAAGTTTAAAGGTGGTTTTAAGGGACAATGTCACGGCTATCGACCGTGTCCTCGCTTTCCTACGCCACCTAAATCCATATAATGATATTTAAAATTTGTATAATTTCAATTTTATTTTATTTAGTTTTAGATAATTGCAATTAGTTTTAACCATTTATTTTATTTTGTTTAAATATTATATTCGTTTTATTCTAAATTCACTTTTCAAAACACTTTAATTAGGCGGTGATAACCATGATTGGTTTTTCGCCTGGAAATAAAAATCAAAACTAAATTTGACTTACTCAAGCGCCATCGTGTAGCGAAAGTTTGTACTAGGTATCAATGCCTGCTGACAGTCTACAATGTGCAAATGACTACAGTTATTATAACTTTATAATAGTGTACACATTTTGTGAGATAAATTGCAGTTGTTTTAGTTTATAAAAATATCACATACAACCGGGGCACTTCAGTTATTTGTTTAAAATTGTTATGTTTGCATGGTTCTGTCTAAAGTTTAATTTGTGTTAATTTTTCACTTTTTTTTACAAATGAAAGTATTGGCCGTTTCCCATAACAGTAACTAGACGCACTGTAAACATATTCCATAGTGAAAAACTTGGTTTTATATAATATATACGCCAAAAACATAACATAAAATTCTAATTAAATTATAAGCTCTATTAAATATATAAAAACCTTCGTAAGAAAGAAATTGACGAAACAGCTGCGCGAGTGACCGTTTGAACTGTTGACGAATCAGTCAGTCACAGCCACCGAGGGGCGACATGACAAAGGGTTGACCATCCCTTTATTTATGAAGAGAACAACACCCCTCCAGCGACTAGCTCACCCTCCCATCTAGTAATTTCGGTTTTATGACGTACACGTTACCTGGCTTGTTTTGAAACGATCATTTTTATTATGAGAGAAAACCTTCCCGGCAGATGCGCGTCAAACGGGACATCATTTCAAAAATTTATGACAGGAGTTGTAAAGGATGGATAACAGTGGAGCTTTATGAATTTCGGTTCATGCAAATTCGAAACTAAACAGTTTTTATTTTCGGGCTTTACGACTACGGAGGCCCTGAAACTATCGTCGGTTTAGTTCCAGGCAATGAAAGGCGGCCGAACTGTGTAACCGTTATTTCTGGGCGGTGCGCGGCTTGTAACTATTCACTGCCAGTAGTAATGGTAGAGTTTTTATGTCGTTTTATCAGTCAAGTTTGAACTAAGTAGGCTTTGTATACTTATAAATAAGAGCTTTACATTAGAATAAATAAATATATTATAAGCTTCACATAAAATAAATACATATTCATACAACTTAAGGTAGTTGCTTAGTATTTGAAAGTAATTGCTTTTAAAATATTTGTTAGTAGTTAAAGTTGACAGATAGTCA
>JBAIZL010000001.1:11005000-11025000 GCA_036971475.1 Prosapia bicincta
TTATTAAGTCTTTACTTTTTTCTCCTATGACCATGTATTTAGTTTTATTCATATTAACATTCAATCCCCATAGTTTGTATTCTCCTATTATCTTTCGAGTCATATATTCAATGTCTTCATAATCTTGAGCTAAAATCAATTGGTCATCTGCAAATTGTAAAGAATAAATTGTGATATTGTTTACTGGGATTCCCATTCCTTTGCATTTATTCTTCCAATTTTTCAAAACCTTTTCTGTATAAATTTTATATAATGTGGGTGACAGACAGCATCCTTGGCGTAATCCTTTTGTTACTTCAAAACCTGTTGACAGATTGTTTCCTATTTTTATTTTGGAAATAGAATTTTTATATAAATTTTGAATTGCCTTGATTATAGTTTGACTTATAGCATTTGACTTTAACACTTCCCATAACTTTGATAATGGTACATTATCATAAGCTTTTTCTATATCTATAAATACTAAATGGAGAGGTTGTAAACGAATTACTTTCTTTTCAATTATTTGTTCTAAGCAGAATAAGTGATCTATCGTTGATCTTCCTCTTCTAAAACCTGCCTGTTCCTCAGCCTCCATATCCTTGTATTCATTTTCTAAATATTGCTTAATTATTTTTCCATAAATTCTGCTCAATGTATTTGTAACTGTTATTCCTCTATAGTTTTCACATTGCTTCTTATTACCTTTCTTATGTAATGTGGATATATAGCCTATTTTCCACTCTTCTGGTGTCTCTTCTCCATTCAAACATTTTTCAAAAAGTTCCTTCAAATTTGCAAATAATTTATTTGTACCATACTTTAATAGTTCGGCTGGAATTCCTCCAGGTCCTGAAGCTCTTCCATTTTTCATAGATTTTATTGCCTGTATCACTATTTCCATATCCAAATTTAGATAGGTATTATTTACTGTTTCTGGTATTTCATTTTGATTTTTTTCCAAATGTTCTTCTCTGCATTCTGTTAATAAGTTTTTAAAATATTCCTCCCACGTTTGAAAACCAATATATGTCATTTGTTGTGACTCCTTAGAGTTTTTTCTTAATGTTTTCAAAGTTTTCCAAGCTTCTGTACTTCTTTTCCCTCCAATAAAAGATTCTATCTTTTGGCATGATTGTTCCCAACTTCTGTTTTTTGATTCTGCAACCATTCTTCTAATTTTTGCTTGTTGTGCATTAAGTTCTATTTTATCATCAATTTTCTTTGTATTTAACCATTTTAAATATTTCTCTTTTTTAATCTTCACTTCTTTTTTAATTTCTTCATCCCAATAATAAAACGTATTCTTTTTATCTTTAATATCAATTTCACCTAAAGCTTCTTTTGCTGATTCATGTATTACTTTTGAAATATATTGGTATTGTTTTTCTGTTGTATCCCAATGAGTTTCTGTTAATTTTTCATCTAACCTCTTCCTATATAAGTATACAGTACTCTCATTTTCCAAACTCTGTAAATTATATTTAGGAAGATTCAATTTGATACCCTTTTCAACATATTGTTCTTTTTCTTTATCTTTATTGTTTAATTTTTTAAATGGAAATAATATTTTAGAATTGACTATAAAATGATCACTAAGTTTCACACCTCTGTATACTCTAACATCTTGTATTTTTAGTTTTGTTTTCTGTTTTACTATAATATAATCAATTATTGATTTCTGCTGCATTGTTTCTCTATACCAAGTATATTTATGTATTTCTTTATGTTGGTAAAAACCATTCAAGACTTTCAAGGAGTTTTGTTCACAAATGTCTATTAATCTGCTTCCATTTTCATTTACAATATTTTCTCCAAATGGTCCAATTATTTTGTTTCCAATCTGTCTTCCAGTTCTACTATTGAAGTCTCCTGCAAGAATAACTTCTCTTGTATTTCCAATTTCCTCTATTATTCCGTTCAATTTATTGAAAAAATCATCTTTCTTACATAATAAAACATCTTCATTTATAGCATACACTCCTAATATTACCAATTTGTATCCATGAAAATTCATATTAATTCTGATTAGGTTTTCGTCAATTGGTTGCCAGTTAGTGACATAAGTTTTTAATTTTTTCCTTATTAATACAGAGATTCCACGTTTTGCTCTTTGATGCTTCTGTACACCACTGTAAAAATGTATGAATGATCCCTTAATTTCGCTGCCATTTCCTTTTTTTTTAGTTTCAGATAAGACAATAATATCTTGTTTTCTGATTTCTAATTCTTTAATCACTTCTTCAAATTTATTATTTAAACCTTGAATATTCCACGTTCCAATATTCATTGTCCGTTTCCATAGCTTTTGTCGTATTCCTTTAAATCCATCCGGCTGTATTCTATTAGACTTTTTAACATTTTAGGTTTTTTATATGAATGGGGAGTTGGCCCATTGCATAACCCCCAACCTGGAGGACCAGGTAATTTATTTTCAAGGTTGTCTTCCTTTAGCCTTTGATAAACCAATATCTCCCTACAAGGCAGCAGTGTTAGTTTTGGTCCGCCCCGAGTATTTTATTTCCTCGGTACCCACCATATCTGGTGAGCTTTCCCTTATCCGCCACCTAGGGAGGCGCCCGATGGGAGACTAACAACTCCACACGGGTGAAAAAAATAAACGAACTCAAAATAATAAAATATATAGACTATAAAACACACCTTGATACACATCATAATGCGCAAAAAACAACACACACATAATATAACAAATTACAATACATGCACAAAACAATACATAGCATTAACATACCACTACAACACATCTCAAAAAATAACTTTCTTGTTCCGCACATCCAACATAACTAAAAAACACCTGAATAGATACGGCAGGGCAAGAGTGTACAAGATTTGCCCCCATCTTTTACATAGGGCAAACAGGGAGAAACTTTACCAGACGATACAAACAGATAAAAGACATAAAAAAGACACAACCCAAACCAAATTTCGCCATACACATACCAAACACTCTACACACACACGCACACACACACACACACACACACACACACACACCAATATAGACACTAATCTAAATATTTTACACTACATAAAAACACAACAGAAAACTACGAGATATACAAACACCACAAAAACTATCCACAACACATTCATTCTAAGCGACAAAACACACACACAATCAAATACTATATTTCAAAAGTTTATAAAGTGTAAATTATAAGAAAATCCACAAGATGTACAACACAAAAACTACAAATAGAAATAAAGTTATTTTCTATAAGAAAACTATAGAAGGATAAAATAATCAAAAGAAAGATTCAGAGGGGAAGAAATCTCAGGTTTTGACGCAATATAAGTAATTAAGAAAGCGAAAGAAATGCAGGTTCGCTGTGATGATCGTACGGTTATAGTAACGACTGGAAGTTACTAGAAAGAAAGGTCTGTATAAACTTGTGTTTCTGAACGGTTGAGAACAAGATTTCATTTGTTTTCGATTGTAGATTTATAGGTTATTGTTAGTTTGTTTATTTATTATATTTGAACTATGGTTTACTTTCTAAAATTTTCAAAAAAAAGATCCTTTACACGTGACGTCCCCCCTGCTACAGAGGTTTTATGTCACGACCTTAATCTCACCGAGGCGATAGTAGTCAGTCTGTGTGTGATCGCCTTAAACAAAAAACACAATAGCACAGATACGTCGATGATATCATAACACTATACAGAGGCAACTCCCGTCAATGCGAAAAACTCCTCACCTACACTAATAAAATACACCCAAAACTCCACTTCACTTCAGAAATTGAAACCAACCGATCCCTAAACTTCCTCGACCTAACCATAACAAAAAGCCACACACAAAAACACAGTTTCAACATTTACAGGAAACCCAAACTTATCCACAGACACACTTATCCACAACACCTCAAACCACCCTATCCAACACAAACACGGTGCCTTCAGATCCATGCTCCATAGACTTAAAGAAGTCCTAATGACCACAGAAAACATAAACAAAGAACTAGACACAATTAAATATTTACCATACACAAATGGATTCAACACCACAATAATAGACAAACTATGGTACAAAATACAAAAAAACACTAAAATTAACACTACAAACTGGGAAAACAAATACATCACATTAACATTCATTAACAAAAAACAAACAAAATAGCCCGCAAATTAAAAAAAAAGAATACAAAATAGCATACAAAACTAATAACAAGTTACAATATAAAATACAACACAACACCAACAACAAAGATAAACTACAAGCACCAGGCGTATACAAACAGAACTACGACGAATGTAAAAAATTCTACATTGGACAAACAGGTCGCAGCTTTAAACAGAGTCGAAGAACACAAACAGAACACTAACTCAACATTTTACAATCACATAAAAGAAACAGGACAAAAATACACGGACCTAGAAATCCTACACATCAACAAAAAAGGACCAAATATTAACACACTAGAACAATATGAAATTTACAGACACACAAGAACACAAAGTACAAACATATTAAACAAACAAACACAATAGAAATCACACATACTCTTTGATACTAACGAAAACCTACCTTTAAAACCGTCACCGCTTGACCCAACATCTCCAAACAGAAGACACTGATGAAGATCGGCACATAGCGATCGAAAACGTCCTGTCTCAGTAAGTTTTAACAAATTTACTAAATTAAAAGTTCGGATAGTCATAAACTATTGTTTAAGTGATTAATAGAAAACAATTATTTCCGCCTACATTGCTCTAGCAGAATTCACCTGGGAATTAAAAGTTACATTTTAGGGAAAAAATGAATAGAACGAAGTACATGAAAGTATAAAGTAAAAAGCCAAGAAGGGTAAAGTTATGGAGAAACTAAATAGGAAAGCTAAAAATAGACATCCTTAAAGACTCAGGTACATAAATCTCATCGTATTTTTTTTTTTTAATTTGAGATGCTAAACCTATATTGACGATTATTGAGTAAAAAGAGAATCAAACCAATAAACCCAAAGAAAGCTTATTCAACCGGTTTAAAACGTACCAGGACTGCATTTGCAAGAAACATCAAATTTACATTTTATGAGATCAAAGAGTGTGTAGGTAGAAAATATAATTTAACGCTCTTCTTTGCCGCTATAAAATTTCTAATTTAAACCTTAATTAATTATTTAATTAAATTTAATATTCAAGTTTTTATTTGGAATAACTTTATTACTTCCTATATTTATTTCAATCGACTTGTTTATGCTGCAATTAGGAAATGTTATAAATATATTGAACTTCACTTAACTATAACTTTTAATATATAGCATTACGGAAGAGTTACTTAATGAGGAGCTACTCCCACATCACTGATATTGTACGTTTTAAAAACGTAAGTTTCTTTTAAAAAGAGATATTTTTATGTACAATTTGTTTACAATATAAGTTTAATTGTAAGTTTTCTAAACTGTTCAATTGTAATGTATTTTGAACGTAATACTAACACTAATCTAAAATTTAAAAATAACTTAAATAAAAATGTAAAACAAAGTAGAATTGAAATAGGCCAATTATAAAGTGGAATAAATATCGTAGCACGACACACATTCAGCAATACCATGAAAAATTCGTTAGATTCCAGAAGCTTATCACTTGCTAGCAAAGTTATGCTGCGGCTGGGTTGTCAGATCTTTACTTGTGTCACTCTGGTAGCTGTAAATTCACAATTTGTATGCATCTAATATAAATACACTTTTTATAAACGTAAGGCCATATTTATTATTTTTCGTTCTCCTTGCTATTTATATCAGATTTAAACTTATTTTCAAGTGCCAAAGTTCCTTAAGAATAAATAGTTTTTAAATAGGCAATTGATAAACATGGTGAATCCCAATTTCAAATACTGGGTTTTGGGTTAAAGGTACTGGTTAAATTCCAGCAAGGAGCAAAAAGAGTTAATTTTGTTCAAATAACTTTATTTCACAACAATGAATATTTCCAAATATTTGAATACATTTAGTTCCGATTTTATTTTAACATTTATATACTCCTAGGGTATTAGTTGTACATTATGGAAGAATAATGTCCAGCAATGCCCTTTGGGGTTGTAAAGCATGTGATGTTGCGTTATGTAGAATGCAAAACAAATAATCTGACTTTTTTCTAATACATTTTTCTGCATTATGCAAAAGCTAACTGAGAAATATTTGTTGTAATTTGATAAGGTATTTATTTCCCGCTCCCACGTGTTCGATTGTAATAAAAAAAATTATACCGGGCGATACAGAAAGTCATTAGGAATACGAAAAAATTCATAAAAACATTCGGTCACACCCCAAAAATTAAAAAAAATTGAAAATAGCAATACCTCCTCCCTCCGTTACAAGTTCAACGTTTTAACTTTATATTTTTTATTTAGTAACTAACAAATGCCTGGAAATGTAATTAAACTTGCTGATAACCCCCAAAAATATAAATTTGAAAAAAATAAACTTGAACATATCAATTCAACATGTTTTGTGCGGTGTTAGGCCTATCGTTTTTTAACGATAGAAATAAGAGGTGTGTAAATGTTCAGTGCAATATTTTCTGCTTTGTGTATGAAATAGGATCTGTAAGTGTTAGTTTTGTCATTTTAAGTAATTTTGCGACTTATTATTGCCAAAAAATAAGACGAGTGTACGAGTTTTATTATTGTATAAGGTTTGTGTGCCGGGTGAAACGTAGCGCTAATAGTGCTTTGTTATTAAAGTTGATTATTTTGTAAAATTTGTAATATTTGGGAGTCAACAGCAAATTCAATTACATTTACGATTCTCTTTGCGAGTTATTACGTTAAAAAAATAAATTCCACACTTTAAATTAGTAACTTTTCACGTGCGATGGGGAGGGGGTTTTTATTTTCCAACATTTTTAACTTTTGCTGCGATAGCGAGAATTTTTATAATTTTTTTTGTATCCCTGATTCTTTGGCGTAGCCCTGTATAAATTGTTTAGCTAAAACCGAACACGTGGGAACGGGAAATAAATACCTTTTATAATAACCTGTAATAATACTGTATATTGTAATAGATGTCTCATTGATACTTTCTTTACTAAAAATATGCGTTACTTCTGAAAAGTGGTTCGTTTTTAGTGATATTATTAAATAATAGTAATATTAATAAAATCTTATTGATTGTAAAAGTGATTAGTAAGAGGCTTTTTAGAAAAGAGTCTCTGTTTCAACTAATGAAAAAAGTATTACTACCAGCGGGTCTGACAAATACAGTGGTCCCACGATGGAACCACCATAGTAAAACATAATATATAAAAAATTAAAAAAAAAAGAAATATATTGGTGTTTAATTATGTTTTAAGAAATAGAATCAATAAACATTGTGCCCGAATAAAAAAAATGGATTTGTGTGTTTAAGAAATAGGTTAACTGAAAGGCAATTTAATAAATAATAAATACACAAAAACCTCTTAACCACAAACTTTCTTTATTTTACCCTTATGTACATTTCAGTTACCAAGTAACCATCCTCAAAGGGATAACATACAAAGATGACATACAGTCTTTATATGTTATCCCTTTGAGGATTACTTGGTAATTGAAATGTACATAAGGGTAAAATAAAGAAAGTTTGTTGGTAGGAGGTTTTTATGTATTTATTATTAAATTCAACCGCAGTATATTCCTATTAAATAGTAGCAATTTAATTGCTTTGAAACTTCCACTTGAAAAGCACTTATTACTAAAAAAAAAAATTAGAATGTGGCTTATTGTTTTTATTAAAATTCAACTATAATTCTTTCCCAGGTATGTGCTGCCATAATTTTCCCTTATTCCCAGTATCCTAGTCCTGATTAGTTCCATGTACCCCTTCTTATCCTTCATTTTGAAAAGGCTTATAGTAGGTAGATACCTCTTTATGGCCCTGTTAGGGATTAGGTCTACTTCAGACACGCTTCCTATATCTTCTACTACCTTTACGCCCCCTTACTATATTTACAATCCCTAAAAAATAGAAGAAATAATAAATTCAAGACAAAGGCACTAAACAGGATTTCGCATTTCCCAATCTGTTCCAGAGATTTGTTCATCCTCCGACAGTGACATACCGACGATGTAATATTACTTTTATATCCTCCAAATACTTTTCTAATTTTATTTTGACTTAAATTCCATTGCATGTTACACTGTTCAGTAATTAATAGGCCTAATCCACGTTAAACTATGGAAAAAAAGAAACCAAGGATATCGCTGCTTTTTAATCCTAATAACAGCCCTTGATGATGACTGTTATTGATAAATACACGTTATTTACATATATATTTTATCATCGAACTTTACGAGAAAGTTTGATAATTTTCTACACCAATTGATTTTCAGTTAATAAGTTTCAGTATAAGATTATAATAAATGTCACTGCTAAATATAAAATAAATAACAGTTTTGTAATCAAGTCTTCATTTCCACCTGCTAAAAGTGTTAATAAATGTAGCAACATTATTAATAGTTATGGTATGTAATAGTGATTCTTTGTTAAATAAAAGCTATTGAAGGCAACATTGTTTAGATGATGAAATGTTCGACAATGAATTTTTAATGTTAAATTTGATTTGATCGAAACCTTTCTAGTAATTTTTAATTATAAACGACTTTAAACATCTTACTGAAATTAACAAGTTTTGAGATTAAGTACATATAATGAAAAAAATTATTAAATTAACGGAGCGTGATAGTTTCACAGGAGACCCAGTCTAAATGCATTTCCACTTGGGGCTTTGAAATAGGAGTTAAATAAAATCAAAGGGCTTAAAGTAAACTTCAATTAAATGTAGGCCTACACCCGTTGTGTGCGTATACACATGTGACCAAAACTAAATAAAACCGAACAGACAAATATACGAAAAAAATTAAAATAGTTTTATAGTAACGGAATATTTAGGGACGGTCCAATTTACATGATCACTTGGTCCACATTACACGCCAATGGGCCATTTTACACTCCCATACACATTTGAAAAATACCTATTTTAGGCCTTTTTGAGCTTATTTCTTTTGATAACCTGTGCACCTAAATTTACGATCAAAATTAACAATATCTACTCAGAGTATGGTTGTACAGAAACAATGGGATTAGTTTCGGTAGTTTAAAGGTCAAATAACATGGATTTTCCCAATTTGTATTTAATTGTAATTTAATCGCTGAAGATTTCTTATTTCTTTAACAAATATTAAAATTGTTACTATTTACTAATTACTTCAAAATTATTATTTTTTTTATCTTAGTGAAAAAAATATAAAAACAGAAAGCAATTAGAAATATCAGTGTTGTAAGAAATAAGACTAGATAAAACAATACCAGGTTTGTAATATTGTTTTAAAACAAAAATGTTCACCAAAATGATATAACGTTTTCTAAATGAAATATTTATGTATAACTTTATGAAAGACCTCAGTCGAGCTATTGAGAGCATATTTCTCGCGCTTAATACTTCTCAGGCGATTTTGTTCTGCGACCAGATATAATGAAACAATTTATGTAAAACATACATTTTCCCAAAAATATCTCCATTTACGCAGTATCGTCCAAGAAAGGTCGAAGTGATTTCGATTCGCTCATTTTATGTAAAATCCACGACATCCCGACAGACATAAATAATAGATAGCGACAAGCGGATAGCTCCAGACGGAGTTCCGGTTCCTCGGGAACAACAAAAAACTTCATTTCCGGTAATTTTTCCACGTCTGTCCCCGGTAAGGTTAACCAGATAAAGCATGCAGCATCCAGAGCGACCTTAATGTACGCTAATGGATAATTTTCAGTCGTACCGGAAGTAGTGTGAGCGAGCGCAGATAAGCCTGGCTAGACTGATCATTAATTAGCAATGCTCGATACCCCTCCACGTTCCTCTCAAAGCGGTAGTTCGCGATGTCAACTAAAACTATATCCTAAACTTGGCGAAGCGTTAAAATCTTCTCATTAACAGTAAGGCGTTTATATTACACACATCAGCGTAAAGTTCATTATGATAATGTGGTGAAGTAAATGCCTTATTAAAACCAAAGTCTATAATGGTATAGCATCAAATTCCTGCCACGTATTTACTATTTTGTTTATATACAATTACTATACGGCAAATTAGTTAAATTTGAAAAACAATTTTACAACAAAAACCGCTATAACTAGAGGAAAATAGCTTTTATCAAGTGAAACTACCTCAGACCCAATTTAACCTGAAATGAATGACACTTAAACACCTATAAAGGCCAAATGGGTAAAAGTAAAATAAAATTATTTAAGATTAAAACGTAATTATAAGAAATGAAACGAAACTGTACAAACGTACACACACACACACACACACACACACACACACACACACACACACACACACACACACACACACACACACACATACACACACACACACACACACACACACACACACACACACACACACACACACACACACACACACACACACACACACACACACACACACACACACACACACACACACAAACACACACACACACACACACACACGCACACAAACATTTAAGTATTTTAATGAATATTCTTTCAATGGTAACAAAATATACTGAAGTAAATAACTGGGTCCCTAAGATCCAGGGTTGGTGATTTTTTCTCGGATTCTTGGCCCTCGGGACCACGCTGAACCAGACTAGTGGCAATTTATCTCTATCTAGATATAGGTCGTTCAATATAAAACCCCCTGCAACTACAACAGATAACGTTTCCGTTAGGCATCTGAATGACTGAAAATGTCTCTGACGTGGTTTAGAGGTTTGTGTATACAAGTGAATACTTCAGTTTTTTGTGTGTGTTGGTGTTATAAAAACATACTGTTAGGTTTATGGTGATAACGAAAATCTGCATAAATTTAGCAACTACTTGACATCAGAGTATAGAGGGTAATAATTACAGCGTACTAAAAATAAATACGTTATCTAACTACCTTGACACGTAAAAGTTAAGTTTATTTTTTGCAAATACCTCTGGAATAAGAATAACCCTTAGTTGAGTTTATAAATGTAAACCAAGAAAAACTCTCTTCTAAATCAGAATTGAATTAGAACTTTTCGAACAAATTTCTAACCACACTGAAAGTAGGTTAGAGTTTTTCATTGTACATTATTGTAAACGGCGGGTGATTTAAATTCCTTTATTAATTTGAAACTGTTCAAATTTAAAATATCACTACAAGAAAGTTTTGATATTTAACTGTTTTGTCTCGTAGCGTTAAAATCTCTCTGAATACAAGTTGATCCAATTAAACATTCTCCGTCAGATATTTTCCATTGATATTTAACTTTAAATGTAAACTAAACACGATAGCTCAATGCAGTTCGGATAAACTCAGTTGTTAAAGTAGAAATTCATTTAAGTAGGCAAGTATATTAAAAGTTTATGTAATGAAATAGATTGCAAGTGTTTGAATTAGCAATGGAATGGAAAATGTTTTAAATTAGGTTACAATATTTAAATTGTAGTTTGACTAAAGTAATAATTATAATTAGGGATGGGCCGATTCCTATAATTTTCGATTCCGATTCCGATTTCGATTCTAAAATTTTCCGTTCGATTCTCGATTCTTTAGTCGATTCTCGATTCTTTCAAGTTATATTAGCTTACATGCTAGTTCTCTAATAATTAATTTATTTAACATCTTGGTCATATGGCAAAACCTTTTAAAAGTTTCTGTTAACCGTTATCGAATTGACGCGACGGCCAGTACCCTGAACCGAATACCGTCGGGCCTCTTAACGCTTTATGCTTATTAGTACTACTCAGCTGGTGTTGCTACTTTTGGAAAAATGAAGGCACAGTACTTAACAACAAGCTTCACACTGCTTACAGATGTAATTACGATGGTTTTTGTTTGATAGATAAACGCCGACGAGATTAAAAACATGATGTAATTCTAAGAGCTTTTTGTCCGTAGTTACGGGCCGACACACAAATTTGTTATAACGTATTGCAATGATTTTCACTACTGTTTTCAAAATTTCACAAAACCTTAAAAGTTAGTCGGAAATATTGACTAAATATTTAGTTGTAAAATAATCCTTAAAAACGGACTTTGGGAAAGTTAAGTACAAACATTGATACACTTAGATAAACTCATCCTTACTAGGAAGTAAATTATAACGTAAATTCCTTAACAAGTAAATTATTTGGTGTTAAAACGTTTACTTAATATGAATCTTGGATAGTGTTTACTAGACCTGTAGCATTACTTATCAGAGAGAGAATATATAACACTTTAGTTCTATATTCAAAATATTTATAAACTCACAAATCAATCACATGTGACACGTTTACGTGTCTTAGTGATAGGCGCCAAAACACTTTTATCACCACTCAGTTTATTATTTGGGTAACCGGGACATGGAATTATGGTTTTGTTGTTTCTTGCTAACACAAAACACAAAAAATATCAAAACAGTGTTGCACAGATAATAAAATTTAATTAAATCAAAAACAATGTCTGGTCATTTGGTCCGACGGAGTTTATTTACGTTTCATTTACGGTAGGAAAAAACTATGTTGGGCCAGTTGGTACGACACGTATTTTTATAAATATTAAGATAAGAAACGTATATTCATACTTAGATATGATAGGGGAACAAAGTATAAGAACACATTATTTAAAAATGAGCTTAAAATATTTAGGCAATTCTCTATGAAAACGCCGATATTGTGGCCGGCAGCTAAAGTATTAAGGTGCAGTGACGCGTTAGCTTTGTTTGTTAAACTACACGAACTATTTCACCTATAAGTTTATATTACTGTACATTATTTTGCTATATTTGTAGCTACTGTGCGGATCTGTTTATCATGTAATAAATAGTTTCATTTGCTATTACAATCGTGTTTATTTTTTTCGCTCCCAAATATATTACATTACTGTGAGAGTGATATCTGTCTATAATATAATTTATTGAGGTTAAGTTTCGGAGGAATAATACAGTGTTTCTGTTATCCGTCTATTCGCTTAACCATCATGGCCACGGCTAATCGAGTTTTTACTGTACTTTTTGTGTGTTTTGTTCTGACATCTATAAATCAGTGGCAGTAAGACACGTGGGGGAGAGAGAGAGAGAGTATCGAACCCGGTCTAGTAAGAGAGAGAGAGAGAGAGAGAGAGAGAGAGAGAGAGAGAGAGAGAGAGAGAGAGAGAGAGAGACGAGCGATGTCAAACGACCAGAAATGGTTACGATCTTGATTGCTGTGGCTTCATAAATAATAATTTATTTTCGGTTACTTTAATCATTTAATTCATTCAAATCAACTAATACATAAATAAGACATAGTTAGTAATTAATTATTTTTCCAATAAATTACTCCACAGACATATTTTAATAGGTAACAAAATAGGAATCGGAATCGACACTTTTATGATGAAGAATCGAGTATCGACGATTCCTCGATACCACCTAGAATCGATGATTCCTGGAATCGAGAATCGGAATCGGCCCATCCCTAATTATAATTGTAACGAGCAATGAAATAGTTAAATAAGGTCATAGCTCGTACAACAGTTTTCAGGAATAAACTACAAGTTAAGAAGAGAAGGCCTTTTAAAATTGAAATAAATTTGAAAAGTTTAATTCAACAATAATCATACTAATTTGCACAACTGAGTTATAAATCTTTAGAGTGCAAAGGTGTTTATAATTTTGAAATTGTCTCTCTTAAATAAATATTTAGTATTTTCCAAGTAATCATTGAACTGTTTGTCCAGAAAGTATGGTTAGAATAAATTTGTAACAGTATTCATTTTATAGAATTGTTTTTCATAGTATTTTTTACAGCGGTCCAATACACTTATACAAACACGTTGTACTATATGTTGTCACAAAAATCAGTTTTTAATATGTAACATTTTTCATATCACTGTACTTTGATTAGTGTGTTCTAGAGGTACACTGTGTACTATATAATAATTTATATTAAACACACTTGACACACTGTCGGAAAGGTACTCATAACACGTTTAGTTAATAGACAAGCGTCGACAGCGAGATACCTTCATGCGGGCGATGTTGCCAAGTGTTAGTGTAGTCCAGCTGTCTTGTGCAAGTTCGTCTGGATCCGTATCTATTAATTAGCAAGCAATTTTACCTTTAAACCTTCGCCCGTATTATTCGTTTATAAAAGTAATGCAAATAATTTATAAGCAAATCATTGTTATCTGTGACAAGTACATTATACTACAATTTAAAAACTAATAAAATACTCTATTTTCTTAGCTAATTAACCAATAAGCCAGATAAACCTTTAGGCCGCAGACATACAGAAGGCAACTGGTGACGCCAATGCAACGCAAACTTGAGTTGCTATTAGAAAAGTTGCTAGTCGGTTTACACGATTGTTCATATGAAGTTACTAGTTTAGTGGTCAGTTATGTCGTATTCAGAGGACGATTGTCTATATTTTAAGAGAAATACCACAAAAACATTACAAATAAAGACAATTCAGTGTAGGCCTACACCTCTATAACGCTATTTATGCGAGGCAAAGTCAATACATTGCTGCGCAAAATTTACGAAATTAAACAGACCAATTTTTTAATTACTATCGTATGAGCATTAACAGTTACGACTACTGTTTAGGTCATGTATTTTAGAACATCAAGAAAAAAACAAATAATTTGCGAGAAAGATGAAGAAATAAATTTCAGCTGGAGAAAGATTAACAATAACACTCAGCTAAGGTTAATCGCTCATTTATGTATAGCTCCAAAACTTAAAATAACGTTATATTACAATGACATAAAAATTTGTCTTTAGAAAAATGAAATTTTAAAGTTAAAGTTCTGTTTTTTGATTTAATAACGTTCCGATTTTATATTTTGAACAAATTGTTGGTAGTCATTCGTATCGTCTTGAAGCTGTTGGATACAGAAATCCTGACCAGAACCAGCAATAATTTGTTTTCTGGCATGAAATACCACTATAATAAAACACTATTCAAAAAAACAGAAACACAAAAAATATAAATAAAAATTATTACTTTATCATTTCAATTCATTTCAATTCTCAAGGTATCATTCTTGAGAAACGCATACAAAACACAACAAATACTGCTGGCAACTGAAAAAACTGAGCAACGAGTTTCCAGCATGCCGTGACTGGAGCAACTCTAGTTTCTGTGTTACTCGCTAGTCGCGTTGCTATCACTTCTCTATGAATATGTAACTCCGTATGCAGTGAAGAAGCAACTCAAGTTGCGATCACCAGTTGCTTTCTGTATGTCGGCGGTCTAAGTGTCCTTTAGTGCATGAATACGTCAACAAATGAATGTTCTTCAATCAATAAATTTACTATCTTATAAACAGCAAACATTTTTATATATCTAATTGATAATTGAATCTCAATAAGTTAAAGACGTTGTAAACATTCATGTTTTCGTCTACGTTATTACCAAAGGTTTGAGGTTGTGTTTATCTTAAATAGGATTTTATAACATTTCTGTATGTAAGCTCAGAAATATACACACACACATACACACACACACATACACACACACACACACACACAAACACACACACACACACACACACATATATATATATATATATATATATATATATATATATATATATATATATATATATATTATAAACTGTATATATGAAGTATAAATAAAAATTAATTTATCAAACATCTAACCGCTTTCTGTGTTCTTTATTTACGCCATTTTGTTCAGAATGAAATTTTCTACAAGTTTTATTAAAATGTTTAATCTGTTTCTAGATGAAATAAGAAAGTTATTGTTGTCCAAAGATGAAAAAATGATTTTTCACTCAATCTTTTGCATTTGACAAGGGTTTTCTCAAAAACTAATTAACTTACAATTCTGGGACCTGTTTTATTCAATTTATCAGGAAAAAAACCTTAAGAAACAATCGTATTCGCCCCTTAATATACCCTACAAGAATTTCAAAAAGATCTCATTATAAATGGTGAGCTGAAATCTTTCGCTATATATATGTAGGTGTAACTTGCTAAAGAACCATTTCCGGCCCCATGTTCATTCATACTTTTTTCATTATTTTGCATGTAGAATGAGCAAAGCTGCTGCATATCTTCGTGAATCGCCCTATATATATATATATATATATATATATATATATATATATATATATATATATATATATATATATGAAGTTAATATATTACTATTGTAAGTAATTTTATCCACCATTAAGTGCAGTAATTTTACCTTGAGTGATGAGGCACCTTTCGGTCAATTGACCATTGTCGAATTACTGATGTTTTTCTGTTGTAGATGTTCGGTCTGTGAAGTTGGTTTTTGTTGACGTTACGCGCACTTTTTCTTGATCTGTGTGTATGATGTTTCTATATAGTATGTCTTCTGTATATGTTGTTTGTAGATTCATTAAATTGTTGTGTATGTTTTTATAAATGTGGTATTTTTCTAGTGAGTTTAGTTCTATTGGGTTGTTATTTATTTCAAGAATGGTTAGGTTATTTTCGTAATTTGTTATTTCGTGTTTATGGGATATTAGGTGTGCTGCAACATTTGATACATTAGAATTTTTGTTTTTGAATGCTCTATAATGTTCTTCAAATATTATTTTAAAGTTCTGGTTGTTTTTCCTATGTAAAAAGCGTTACAGTTGTTGCATGTGATTTTGTAAATTCCTGATAGGTTATGTTTTTCTGAATTTGTTTTGTGGTTTGTGTTATTAAGATATTTTATTATTTTGTTGTTTGGTAGTATGTTGGAGTGTAGTATTCTTTGTTGTATATATTTGTTATTTTTTCTATTTTGTTATTGGTGTATTTATATTTTAGGTAGATTTTTTTATTTTCATTCCGGTTGTAGTGTTGTGTTGAGGTTAGGTTTTTTTGTGAATTTATTGTATATATTTTTTATAATGTGTTTGTTGTATCCATTTTCTATTGCTATTTTTGTAATGTTATCTAATTCTTCATTTAATTTTTGTTTGTTATCCTGTGTATTTTATTGCTTTATTTATCATGTTACTGTAAGTGTTAATTTTGTGTGTCCAGGGGTGGTTAGATTTGTAGTGTATTGTGGTGTTGTTGGAAGTAGGTTTCCTGTATACTGTAGTTTCTATTTTATTATCATTTATATTTAAAGTGATGTCGAGGAAGTTGATTGTTCTATTTGTTTCTGTTTCAACGGTGAATTGTATGTTTTCGTTGTATGTATTTAGTTTGTTTAATATTATGATGTGTTCGTTGTGAATGGTAGGTTGGTATATTACAAGTATATCGTCTACATACCTTGTCCATAGTGAGATATTGTGTGTGTTTATTATAGGTTTAATTATTATTTGTTCAAAGTGTTGTAAATATATTTCTGACATGACAGATGATATGGGTGAACCCATGGGGAGTCCTGTTGTTTGTTTATAATATTTATTGTTAAATTGGAAGTAATTTTGGTTACATATGTGTTTGGTTAGCGTAATGATACTATCTATTATGTTTCTTTTTTCGTTATTGTGTATCAGTTTGTTTTTTATTATTTCTATAGTTTCTTCTATTGGGATACTAGGGTACATGTTAGTTATGTCATAACTTATTATTTTTGTGTTGCTGTTTGTTTTTATCGTTTTTATTTTATTAATTAATTCGTATCCATTTTTTATATTGTATGTGTTGTTGATATGTATTTTAGATCTTATGATTTTGTCTAGAATTTTTGCGATTATGTAAGATGGTGCTGTTGTGAAATTTATTAGTGGTCTAAATGGTGTGTTGGGTTTGTGGATTTTAGGTATCCCTGATAATATTGGTGCGCATGGTTTGAATGGGTATAGTCTTGTGTGGTATTTTAATTTATTGTTATAGTTTAGGGTGTTTCGGTGAGTGACTATTAAGTTTTTTATTGTAGTAAGGTATTTGCTAGTTGGGTCTGGGATTTGTTCGTATTTATTTTCTTTTATGTAGTTAGTCATTGAATCGATATATTTGGTATTTTCTATTATTACTGGTGTATTTGTTTTATCTGATTTTAATATTAAGTAGTCGTTGTTTTCTAGTTCTTCTCTGAGTTTTATAATTTCTTTTTTATTAATATATTGTTCCGTTTTTTTGTTTTTTCCGTTTTTATTAGGTTAATTTTATTATTAATATTGTTTCTTATGTGTTCAGTATTTTGGTGGGTAATTTTGTGGATGTTAGATTCTGTGTCAACTATTAGGTTTTTTATTATTTGTTTTTTGTTGAAGTTAGGTAGGTTATATTTGAAGGAATTTGTTATTATTATTTTTTCTTTTTCAGAAAATTTTGTTTTAGTTAAGTTTATGAATTTATTGTTGTTAGAGGTGTGGGTTGGTTCTAGGCTATTTTTTAGGTTATGTTGTTGTTTTGATGTGTGGATTGGTTCTAGGCTATTTTTTAGGTTATGTTGTTTTGATAAATTTTCGATTTTTCTGTTTTGTCTGTTAATAGTGTTTGTTTTATGTTTTATTATAATTTGTTGTGTTTTTTCGTGAATAATAGGTGTGAGAGTATCAAAAGTTTTCATTATTTCCAAATTGGTTGTGTATAGTTGTAAATTGATTTGGCTTTTTTTATGGTAGGCAGATTTAATGTTTTGTTTAATTACGTGTGATTCTGCTATTTTTGTTGCTTTATTGATAATAGTGTTTTGTTTATTTTTTATGTGTAATTTAGCGTATTTTGGTGTTATATTAAGTGTTAAGCATTTTTTATTAAACTGTATTTTGTTGATGCAATTCTGGAGTTTGATTTTTAGGTTAAGATATTTACGGTACAGTTGTTTACCTTGGTAGGTATTAAATTCTTGATATTTAACGTTATCCATTGTTTTTCCATTGCACTGACTTTATGAAGTTAATATATTACTATTGTAAGTAATTTTATCCACCATTAAGTGCAGTAATTTTACCTTGAGTGATGAGGCACCTTTCGGTCAATTGACCATTGTCGAATCACTGATGTTTTTCTGTTGTAGATGTTCGGTCTGTGAAGTTGGTGTTTGTTGACGTTACGCGCACTTTTTCTTGATCTGTGTGTATGATGTTTCTATATAGTATGTCTTCTGTATATGTTGTTTGTAGATTCATTAAATTGTTGTGTATGTTTTTATAAATGTGGTATTTTTCTAGTGAGTTTAGTTCTATTGGGTTGTTATTTATTTCAAGTATGGTTAGGTTATTTTCGTAATTTGTTATTTCGTGTTTATGGGATATTAGGTGTGCTGCAACATTTGAAAAAGTATACAATAAATTCACAAAAAAACCTAACCTCAACACAACACTACAACCGGAACACGAAAATAATGAAAATAAAAAAAATCTACCTAAAATATAAATACACCAATAACAAAATAGAAAAAATAACAAATATATACAACAAAGAATACTACACTCCAACATACAAACCAAACAACAAAATAATAAAATATCTAAATAACACAAACCACAAAACAAATTCAGAAAAACATAACCTATCAGGAATTTACAAAATCACATGCAACAACTGTAACGCTTTTTACATAGGAAAAACAACCAGAACATTTAAAATAAGACTTGAAGAACATTATAGAGCATTCAAAAACAAAAATTCTAACGTATCAAATGTTGCAGCACACCTAATATCCCATAAACACGAAATAACAAATTACGAAAATAACCTAACCATACTTGAAATAAATAACAACCCAATAGAACTAAACTCGCTAGAAAAATACCACATTTATAAAAACATACACAACAATTTAATGAATCTACAAACAACATATACAGAAGACATACTATATAAAAACATCATACACACATATCAAGAAAAAGTGCGCGTAACGTCAACAAACACCAACTTCACAGACCGAACATCTACAACAGAAAAACATCAGTGATTCGACAATGGTCAATTGACCGAAAGGTGCCTCATCACTCAAAGTAAAATTACTGCACTTAATGGTGGATAAAATTACTTACAATAGTAATATATTAACTTCATAAAGTCAGTGCAACGGAAAAACAATGGATAACGTTAAATATCAAGAATATATATATATATA
>JBAIZL010000001.1:11030000-11042500 GCA_036971475.1 Prosapia bicincta
CATCTGTCTGCGTTCTGTTAGCTGGGTAGCTATAGGTCTCTAAAGCTATTTGTTTAAGACTCTTTAAGGGGTTTCCCCTGCTCTTAGTAGACTTTGCTTTGGTACATTTTCAGACGACGTTTTAAAAAAGTACTTCAGCCATTCACTTTAGTTACAATATCTGACACCATCATTTTCTCTAACAACCTCTCTATGCATGGGTTTATTTCCTCAATATGACTCGATTCCGAACCCTATTATTTGCCACTCTTAATGTTAGTGAGTGATTCTGTACACGGGGCTCTTTGCATATATAGTTTGACAAGTTATTCTCAAAGTGGGTTACCATGGTAACCTTAAATTTGTTCCAGTTCTATTTGAGTTTCATTCTCAAACATCATTTGTTCAACGATACTCCCAAACCAATAAGAAATGGTTGTAATAAACTTTATTAATTTAGTGTATTTTATTCAAAACATATGTCGCATTAGATTGTCTATCATAAAAACCGTTGTGAATAATAATTTCCAAATCCAGATATCTGAGTGTCATCATTTTTGAAGCCATTTCTTGGGCTCTATATGTTTGTGCTATACGTCTGTGCTCCATCAATATTTTACTTATATTCTTAGTGCCAATACTTTTTGACTATATTTCTGAGTCATTAATTTAAAGGCTATATTTATCTCTAAATATCACTTATTTTCATATTATTTTATAACACCATATTTTAAACTATATTTCTCGGCTCTAATTTTATTGATTCTATTTCTTGTATAATTAATTTTTAAATATCTTGGCGCCATTAATTTTTGGCTATATGTATGGGGTTACATTAAATGTTAGTATACATTTCTGGACACCAATTATTTTTTTGCTATACCATGGCGCCAACCTTTTTATTGATTACTTTTTAGGTTATATTTAGGGGCATCAATAATTTTCGGCTACATTTTTGTATGCGATTGATTTTGTTTTACTATATTTCAGTTCACCATTCATTCTCAGGCTATATTTCTGGGTGCCATTCATTTATAGACCAGATTTGTTAATAAAATCATTTCCAGAAATTAATTTTCAAGTCTCGTTACTATTTATTTTCTAGAGTTGGGGTTTGCTAATTTCGAAATTATATATTTCGAAGGCAAAATAAATAATAATAAAATAGGTAATTGACTAATTTAAATCGTATTTTACGGTAAATAGTCCATCAGTTAGACATTGAAATGCTTAGAGAAATGGGTATAATGTTTTATAAAAGGTAAATAAAAATGTAAATTTACAATTTTTTTTTAGGATCAAATTCTTGGAAACCCAAATGATAAGAATCTCAATTTTTATAGAAAGGGCTAAATTGCATTGGTGAGAAAATTAAATAAATCTCGTTAATATGTAGAAAATATTTTTATCTGCTAATCAATAGTTTTCAGCAATTATTTTTGGTTACATGTTTGACCTTCAGATGTAACGACTTTGATTTTATGATTAACATATTTTCCACAAACGCTGAATTTCATCTGAGAACAGTTTTAATAAACGAACTGAAACGGTTTCTGACATTTAGAAGTAGCAAAACAAAAGGTTCTTCGCCGAAGCACTCGACATTTTAATGCATCGTACAGACAGACATGACGTCTGAAAGGTCGCCATAAAAGGATCAATGTTTTTCAAAAGGTAGTAGTTAAGGAACCTAGCAGGACGAGTTAAAGGATCCAGACTATGTCTAGACAAGAAGGATGTGCCGCGAGCAGAGGGGTGGGGGGTTTAAAAACAAACAAACTGATGTTCAAAACATTTAAAATTGGGGCACATGTTCTTACCGAAGCAGACGGGAGCCTCATAGTCGTCTTGCATCTATTCTTATTTACTCTTTGATAGATGGAATGTCTCGGTTTCTAGAAATCCTTTTCAATCATTTTCACTTCATAATTAATTTTAACCAAGTTTTGTTCAACATATGTCAGCTGTTAAATTCCACGTGAGTGTTTAGACCTTTTGGTTTCGGTGTAAACAATATTAGTAAATATCAAAAGTAAAACATAGCTTGTAAATCATGTAGGCCTACTTTGTCGTGGAAAACGACTGAATCAGATGTTCCAAATAGGGTGATTAAATTATTAAAAATTGGTACTAGTGTCAAAATAAAAAAATGCATTTTACTTTTAACAATATTTTTTTAGATACTAAAATGTGTTATTCTTTTGTCGTGGAGCAATTTTATTTTGGAGCTAAGTGTAAATTATCTATTTTTAAATTTGTCATCTGATCAACCAATATTTTCAAACTTATTCTATAAATAATTGTCGAATGTTTGTAGTTGGGAATGTTTTTGTATTACCAGTTCCCAGGACGATTTTTTTTTTTTAAGCCCAGTTCCCAGGACGATTGTTTTTTTTGAAGCCCCAGGAGGGATACGGTATTTTATTTGTTTTGCTAAAATGTGGAGACCTCTCTGTGTTTTTATGTATTGCATTGTTCGAAAACTTCAATTCTTTTCAAGTTAAAATTTTACTTATTTTATCTAATCTGTTGTTAATATACTTTCAACCTTTATTTATGTGTATTGAATTCTGTATATATGCGATTTTATTGTTATTTTCTCATAACTATTTTGAGATTTTAACACTTTGATAGTTTGTCAAGTAAATTATTTAGGCTTTTGTTGACATTTTGGTTTATGACAGCTTTTGGAATTAAAATATATTTTAAATATGAGTAACAAAAATGTTTTAGGAAACGTAAAACAGTTTATAGTCAGAATTAAAAGTTATTGATTTATATTAAAGAAAATTTAAAAAAAAACTAATACGAGGATATTTTTTCAACATTGCATATGTTATACAACGTTGTATATATTGTATTTCACGTTCAAAATTGTATATATTATACACAATATTATGTACAATATATATATATTCTTGTATTTGAATAACCTGTGTTGTTTTAATATATATATATATATATATATATATATATATATATATATATATATATATATATATATATATATATATAGTGATATACTATTCAAGTTAATGTTGAGTGTTATCCGTAGTGTAATCATTTCTTGAATACAAGATTCGGTTTCATGGTAACAAACCTATGAAGTGTGAATCCGGTCACTGACTACACATACTCAGTGGTGAGTAGTGGGTAGTTACTACTTTGCAGCTGATTCTTTCAGATAAAAGACCCTGCCTCTGCAGTACAATAACTTCCCCATTTTCAGGCGAAAAGAAAGTGTTTTTCATACTCCTAACTTTTTACATCCGCCCGTATCTTTTTCTTACCTGTCGGTATAACAGATAGATAACTTCTTAAGGCTTCGATAGAGAGCGGGTTTGCTTTAGGTACGTGACCTGTGGTGCCATGATATCTCGTGCATATGCCTACTACAATCCTACCTATATAATCCATTCTTAATCTTTTCCTTCCTAGGCGATAACAGGCATATAGCTAAATGGATTCAAACCCCATACCACGGTAAACCTTTACCCTTATTGTTAAATTCAAACACAACCACTCGTTCTAAGAAATGGAACCTGTAAGTGTGAAGAACCAATCCGTGGATTATATTATGACCGTTATTTGGACTAGAAATAACAGATGTTGATCTCAAGGTCATGTTGAAGGTAGTTCGAGATATAAATTATTCAAAGTATTAACGGGCCGAGGGAAAAACCGAAACCGAACGTAAAGATGTAAAATGGGTTTTCAACAAAACGTGCGTTCTCTTTGTAACGTGATCTGTACAATAGAATCCAAATCAAACCGCAACACGAGAACCGATACTCTCTTAATATCGTTAAAAATGAAAATAGGCCTACCGTATGTGCACCCGAGTTAACATTGCCGCGGAAGAGAAATATACTAGCAGCACTATTACTGGACCGAATAAACAGAATATTATGACGAATATTATGAGAGCTGTTATTAGACAGAGCAAACATTGCCACCGGAAAGGGGAACCCTAGCAGCTCTACTACTGAACCGAGCAAACATTGCCACCGAAAAGGGGAACCTTAACAGCTCTACTACCGGACCGAGCAAACATTGCCACCGGAAAGGGGAACCCTAGCAGCTCTACTACTGAACCGAACAAACATTGCCACCGAAAAGGGGAACCCTAGCACCTCTACTACCGAACCGAGCAAACATTGCCACCGGAAAGGGGAACCCTAGCAGCTCTACTACCGGACCGAGCAAACATTGCCACCGGAAAGGGGAACCCTAGCAGCTCTACTACTGAACCGAGCAAACATTGCCACCGGAAAGGGGAACTCTAGCAGCTCTACTACTGAACCGAGCAAACATTGCCACCGGAAAGGGGAACCCTAGCAGCTCTACTACCGGACCGAGCAAACATTGCCACCGGAAAGGGGAACCCTAGCAGCTCTACTACTGAACCGAGCAAACATTGCCACCGGAAAGGGGAACTCTAGCAGCTCTACTACTGAACCGAGCAAACATTGCCACCGGAAAGGGGAACCCTAGCAGCTGTACTACCGGACCGAGTAAACATTGCCACCGAAGGGGGGAACACTAGCATAACTACTACCGGACCGAGTAAACATTGCCACCGAAGGGGGGAACACTAGC
Organism: Prosapia bicincta; assembly: GCA_036971475.1. NCBI lineage: Eukaryota > Metazoa > Arthropoda > Insecta > Hemiptera > Cercopidae > Prosapia > Prosapia bicincta. Next base: position 11,034,579 of record JBAIZL010000001.1, read on the forward strand.
ATAACTACTACCGGACCGAGTAAACATTGCCACCGAAGGGGGGAACACTAGCATAACTACTACCGGACCGAGTAAACATTGCCACCGAAGGGGGGAACACTAGCATAACTACTACCGGACCGAGTAAACATTGCCACCGAAGGGGGGAACACTAGCATCACTACTACTGGACCGAGTAAACATTGCCACCGAAAGCGGAACACTAGCATCACTACTACCGGACCGAGTAAACATAGTTGCGGAAAATATCTGAACTACTGTTACTGTGTTGCTACTATTCCCCTCTTCGGCTGCAACGTTAACAATTCGGGTAGTAGATTGTATTCATAGAGTTTTACTTTGGATATTTGTTAAGGAGGATATTTATCACATGGGTTAGAAGTTTATAAAATTTAATCGATAAATTCGAATTTTAATTAAAAGTTGACTAACCTGATTTAAAAAAATATATATTCTCCCTGATGACAGTTCTGATAAAAAAAGCGTAATTATAACTTATTTTGAAAATATAGCAGAAAAATCAATCATTATCATATGTGACCCATGTCGTTTCTAATGAAGCTTATGTCCAAAGCTTATTTTAAAAGTTTTTTTCGCCTAATATTTTACCTGAAAATTGACTTGGTTAAACATTTTACATGTGAACAGAATATGCAAAAAATGGTATTTACACATTTTTCAAGTAAAAATTATCTTTTTTGGAAATTAATATTTTCAAGAACTGAATTTTTATTAGGTTAAATGTTTTGCTATTGTTTTTAATAATAAATGTTCTAAGAATGGCTGTGAGGGTTAAAGAAATAACAATTAAACGTTATTAAAGCGATTTCTTGTCTTTCTGTCTGTCAGGAACGAATTTTAAAATTAATCAAGTTCTCCATGAACTAAAGAAAAGTTTTTGTAACGGACTGAAAACATAAAATAACCCCTCTCGTCGGAATGACTTATCCAATACAGATTGTCCTAAATATTTGCAATAATAAATTTTAATTAATATAGGCTATATATATTCCAAATACAAGAACAGTTTTAATGTATATATTATTGAACGTTTCTCACCAATAAAATAAGCGAAAAGCTTTGAGTAATATATAAATTAAAACTATTCTTGTATTTAAAATATTTATTTATTAACTATATTACACGAACACGTATCACTACATTTAATGTATAACATACACACACACACACACACACACACACACACACACACACACACACACACACACACACACACACACACACACACACACACACACACACACACACACACACACACACACACACACACACACACACACACACACACACACACACACACACACACACACACACACACATATATATATATATATATATATATATATATATAAAGAACTAAGTCAAAATACAAATACAAGAATTATAATTGAATATTCCTGATGATGTTTGCACTGTCAGCCAACGAAAAGCTTTGAATTGTAAATTCATTTATAATTCTTGTATTTGTATTTTGACTTAGTTCTTTATTAATACACAAGAATACATATTGCGATATTTATATATATATATATATATATATATATATACGTATATATAAATTCAAAACAAAGTAAAGCCCTAGAAATAGTAGGACCTTGAGAAATAGGCGTTGACAAAACGCACACAATTTAAATAATTTTGAAAAGAATTTGTTATGATTATTCAATCGATTTTTGTTTTGTTAGGACATCGGTTTTTGTTTTGAATTTTACAAATTTTTATGTTTATAAATTAAAATTTATTGTGAAATAATACAACTATTTAAATTGAAAACTATTTTCACAAATTTATAGGATAATCTATAAGACGTTATGAGTATAATTAATTAATTATAATGGTTATGAATTTAGTTCATCTGTAAAATTTGAAAATGTTTTTTAGTCAGTTTTAAAAATCTGTTGACAAAATTATTTATATAATATTAATTTTTGATGTCAAGGGTGAAATTTTTAGAAAACTAATGAGAGAAAATTATTAACCAGAAAAATAAAACTTAAATGTATAGGCAAAACCGGTGCTCTACAGAAACAATTAATATTTCAGGATTAACTGCTCAGTTAGCCCAGACAGGTTGGCCTGCAGCTGGAAGTGGGTCAATGTCTGGAACCCTCCACTGTCTGCCTACCCACCCCTAGTTCCACCTGTTTAACGTGACGTGCAAGGGTTGTGGGGTAGAGGTCACACCGGCCGTTTACCTTAATATTGACTTAGCCATTCTGTAACCTTGTGCAGAGCGATAATGCAAAATGTAAACACGTTTTTAGCTTCAGTTCCAATCAATACCAGGTCTGAAGTTAGATTACAGAATTGCATTGCATGTTGACTTTACAGGCTGAAATGTGTTTGATTTCAATTCGTGGAAATATCGTTGAATTTTTTGCACACGATCCTTGTTTGTACAGTTTTAAACTTTGTTAACTTAAACTGTAAAATAAAATACATTTAAATAAATAGTAAATTAGATTTAGCTAAAGCCTGATCAATACTATTACTCGTATAAAAAGCAATTATCATAAAGTGTAAATTGATTAATCTTCCTAATCCATCGTTGAAGTCCCTATTTCTCATTAAATGTACAATCATCAAAATTACATGAAATTTTTATATAATAAATTTAATGTAATTATAAAATACAAAGTATATAACCTACCCCTGTTAAAATCTGTTTAGTTTTGAAATATTTTGCTTCTGCTACGATTTACTTAAATTTGTTGAGGACAATGTCTTTTGGCATTTTATATGCAGAATACAATACCACTATTGCATGAACGTTTGTTCCACTATGCCGAAGTACTTGAGAGCTCCTGTGTGTTGGAGACTTCCAAAATTGGCAATTTCAATGCCGGGCTAATGCTATAAGTCAGTACTTTCAACGTATTGTTATGAAACATATTTTCTTTGTTAGTCGTTTCATGATTATAAATCCAAGAAAGACATTCAACGATCTTGTAAGCCATAAGTGTATGTTCCTGGCTTAAAAGTCGACAAATTAAAAAAAATATATTCTTAAAATATTATCCTGGTTGGTTTTTTGACGTTCATTGCAAAATTTTAGTCACAAGTTCAAAACACTTTTTATTGATTTCGTTTTTTAAGCGGTACTGTCGGTAATAATATTTCTTCATAACGACTAGATTCTTTGACCATAGGCTTCAACCATAAAATTTAAAATTATAATAAAAGACTTTATTAAATAAAAAGGACACAGTTCATTGTTATTGGTATAAATTGAAAAAAAAACATTTCATCTGGCGAAAACTAAAGCGTTGAAATAAAAATAATGAGGTTCTTCGTGTCGATAAGATCATTAAACGTTTGGGTTAAAAATATTAATAGGGTCATTCAAAATAAAGCAATGATTTAAAAAAATTTACCTCAAAAACTACAAAATATTTTTTTGGTACCTTAGTAAGTTTCTATGTGGAACCCATTTGTGGCTCGGCAGACATCGAATCTGTAGTCGATTTCACATCAAGTGCGTTGAATCATTTTTGGAGTCACAGTGTTGAGGGCGGCCGTGATGGGCTTGCGCAGATGCTCCAAGTCAGGTATCTTCTCAGCGTAGACTATGTTCTCTATGTGCCCCCATAGAAAGATATCCAAAGGGGTAAGGTCTGGGCTCATGGGCGGCCAAGGAATAGGTGCATCTCTGTCAATCCAACCGTTAGGAAACCTGGTATTGACGGCGTCACATACAGCTAGAAGATGGTGAGGGGGGGGCTCCATCTTGCATAAAAATGTCACGTTTTTCAATTTGTTGCTCAGTTTCGTCAATGTGAGGAAAGAGAAACAAATATTGTTTACTATTATTTATGATTATTGGTAATATGTATAAAACGGACAAACCTTGGGTCTATGTAACCTACAACTGCTTTATATACCAATCTAAGCGATAAAGAATGTTTTAGGTTTCATCTTGGAATAAAATGTATCTCTTTCATGTTCGTATGGTCATTTACTATATCAAAATAATCAATTATTGCCTTAATAAAGGATCCACTTGAGGAGCGGTACATCTTTGGGAGAAATAATCTTATACAACTCCCACTTCTAGGGTTGAAATCCTTGGAAATCCAATCACCATTATGAAGATTTCTTTATTAATTTAGAATAATGTATAGTTTATTAAGACTTAGTTAATGGTAAAAATTTATCAAAGGTAATTATTAAGAGAGTGTACTCAAAATGTTACCAAACACTAGTTTATTTATACATGCTCTGATGAGTGTTAGTCAATCACTAATGAAGTGACGGAAGCTATTGTCACCGAAACAGGTCTGTATAAATGTATAAATAAACTTCAGAATATGCGTAACTACAGATAAACCACAGAATGTGCTTAATGAGATTTTGAGTACAGACTTTTAATATTTGCCTTTAGAACTTGCAAGTTTACTTCCGCATTTGGCATTTCCAAATCACATTTTTGCAAAACATACATTGTAACAGTTTTCGTGGTTTATGAATAGATATTAACACTTTTTACAAACAGTTAAATTTATTCCTTTTTTTTACAAAAAGTTTTTAGACAAAGTTTGATACGAGGAAAGATTTTAATCGGGTTAGTAAAAAAATCGTATAAAAAAGTCAATTCCTACATAGGCGAGAAAAAAATTATTTCAGCTACTTTTTATTCAGTAAAATTACAATTGATATCGATATGTATGCATGTATGACCGAACAGCAATATCAAGTAGAAACATAGATAGCGAAATTAATTATTAGAATTAATTAATGAAATTTATTTATTGGGTCCTGTTATATTTATATTTGAAAGAAACTGTTTTAACATCAAGTGTGTTAGTTACTTAAAGTTTAAGAAATTGTATTTAACCTTGAGTAGATGAATAAAAAGTTTTTCAATAATTACAATTGATAAACATATGTATGCACATATGACAAAATCACAATATTAAGTATCAAAATAGAAAGCGAAATTAATTAATAATTAAATTTATTTAATGAGGTCATTTTTGATAAAAACTACATTAATATCAAGTGTAAGTCACTAAAAAAAATGTATTTGAACTTCAGTGGATGAATAAAGAGTATTTTATACACACACACACACACAACACACACACACACACACACACACACACACACACACACACACACACACACACACACACACATACACACACTCACACACACACACATACACACACACACACACACATACACACACACACACACACACACACACACACACACACACACACACACACACACACACACACACACACACACACACACACACACACACACACACACACACATATATATATATATATATATATATAGAGAGAGAGAAAATGTGAAATAATAGAAAAAAGGCCTTCCTTGAGACTTGTATGACATTCTTAATGGGTAAGACAATTCCGTTCTTGACAATAGGGATTATAATGTTTTGTTTTATATTAATTCATTATGAACAGGTTTATATGACTATAAGTTTTTACAGTAGTTTTGCTCTTGTAATTTTTGATTATTCGGCACAACTTTAAATAATACAAAGAACATGAACTGGACAAATGCCATTCTAATTATTCAATTTATTGTTATCAACCTGGTTAAATACATATGCGTATAAGAATGGAAAACTATAAATATTTATTTAAAGTAGGGTTTCGTATATTACTCAAGGCTTATTTAATAAAACGTCTGCTTTTCTTATTTATTCGCTTAACACATTTCGCTCTAAAACTGAAACAAAAAACAATTTCATGACTCGCAACCATATGAACAGCTGGACCATTTCGGACATCTGTTCTAAATTAGGTCGTGTGGATTTAACTGGCTAATGCAGGCAAATGTGCAATAGGGGGGGGGGGAGTCTTATTTTATCTAAAATTTGTTCAAGTCGCAACATAGTTGCATTGGGCGTGGATTGGAGGGGGTTTCAACGAGTACAAAAGCGGACATTAAAAAAACGTGTTGCTGAGATTTCTCTAAAGCTGAAGCAATTGCGCTATCTTTATTGGGGCTACAGACGTGTTGTTCTAAGCTGATGTAATTTTAGAATATAGTAGTCTAAACTATGCGAACGATATATCAGCGCACATGTTCGAGTAACGTCAGGCTCGCGGCCAGTGTTACATTGTAGTGACATTGTTGCTGCTTAAAAGGTTTTGTGTCGACGTAATTATCAGCTGAGTATAAATACGTTTCCTGGGGACAGCGTCGCACCAATGTGCTGAATGAAAGAACCAAGTTCCGTTTCAAATTTGACCCATTTTAATTAACTCGTATTAGAAATGTGAATAGTTCAGTTATATTATAAGTAAGTTGTGAAATGTTCAATTAATAACTCAAGGGATGACTTCAAGATAGGGGAGAGCGAGAAGTTGTAGGAGATCACGGTTCAAGGATTTGAGAGAGTGGCGCGGGAGAATATCTGAGGATTCTTTTAGGAAGTGTTTTTCGAGAGTTCTCTACCTGTTATCTTCTACCTCCTGAAAAAAAATATGAACAAATGAAGAAAAACGAAATATAAAGAATAATCGAGAAAGTGCCCGTATGACCCTATCTACACGAACCACGATGACCCAGCTTTATGGCACAGCTTTAGATCTACGATTACTCTGCTCAAGTTTCCTTCGTTTTACCACAGGGTTGTGACGGATGAATATTTCCATATGTTGATTTAAACATACGCTTTCACAATGGATCGGTACATCGGTAATTTATTCGATTAATCACTTTCTTTACCAAATGCATTTTTAGCCCTTCAGTCGTCATTTCTTAGCTGAGAGGTTTTCTGACGTTATACACGAACATTTACTTCTGCTTGTCTATCTAGTCGTACCGTCGGTGGGTTTGGTCTGAAGTACTTGATCTCTCCATGTCTTAGATCATGGGTTCTCAAACTTATAGACGTTAACGTTTTCAGGGGGGGGGCGTAGAAGGTTTCCAAGGAGGCGCAAAAAAGTGCCCCGTAACAGCCTACAGACTATGGGTGTACGTCCACAATTAGGCGAACTAGCGGGTAGACTAACGTGACATGTGCGTACCAAATTACTTCATTGTAAATTGTAGAATGTTTAGTCTTGATAGATCCTTGTTACTGAGTTATGGTATCTGCTTAAGGATAACATCTCTGGAGCATTGCTAAGAGTATTAATTTATCATATTGTCTTTTTCTCTATTTATTGTAAAAACTACTAATACTACTACTACTACTACTACTACTACTACTACTACTACTACTACTACTACACACACACACACACACACACACACACACACACACACACACACACACACACACACACACACACACACACAAACACAGACACACACACACACACACACACACACACACACACACACACAAATACAAACACACACACACACACACACACACACGAGAGATCGATCGCTTAAGCAATAATATATATATATATATATATATATATATATATATATATATATATATATATATATATAGTTTAGTTTATTAGTTTAGCACGCATAAACTATTGTTTTACCATAAATAATTATATTACACGGTGTGTATGTGTGTGTGTGTGTGTGTGTGTGTGTGTGTGTGTATGTGTGTGTGTGTGTGTGTGTGTGTGTGTGTGTGTGTGTGTGTGTGTGTGTGTGTGTGTGTGTGTGTGTGTGTGTGTGTGTGTGTGTGTGTGTGTGTGTGGGTGTGTGTGTGTGTGTGTGTGTGTGTGTGTGTGTGTGTGTGTGTGTGAATGTTTGTGCGTACACACGGATGTACACGCATACAGATACACATAACCGATCGCGCGCACTCACATAAACACACACGCGCGCTCGCTAAGGATATTCAGTACCTTATCCTAACACAAGTAATAAGACAGTTCGTAGTTACATTCTTTCATGCATTTAATTATGCAAATAATTGCGTCCTTAAAGTGCACAACTAAGAA
>JBAIZL010000001.1:11047500-11085000 GCA_036971475.1 Prosapia bicincta
AATAGAATGTAAAATAACTTAGGATAGTATAGTATAAGATATATGTAATTAAAAAACACTTTCTCTCTCGAACGCACACAGTTTTAAATATAGACTAGATGTGTTACATAATTTGCAATATGTATCGGCACGTTATGATAATGGTCTCTCAAAACCAATTTTTGTGAGTATAAAGTTTTAAAAATTCATATCGTTTACTTTTGTTGAAATAATGGTAACTTTGTCTATCGTTACTTTCGTTAACTGTGGAGACATTCCTTGTTTTTGGGTGATATTCGATTAAAGTGAAATAATGACAAAAATAATTACGAATATTTTATCTTTACAAACGCCCAGAGTCGTGCAGTTTTATTGGGCGCCCGTACATCATACGATCCAATTCTAGGTCGTTCAAAGCGGGCCCAGACAAACCCTTTGATCGACAATTAACGTATAGTTTATTTTTAATTGCCAATTTGCAAACATACGTCGTCGCGTCTATAAACATAGTAATAAAAAGTAAATGTTGGGCGGAATGTTTTTAGGACGGGCTAGCCAATCAAAAGCGAGCTTTTGTAACTCATGCTTTCTGTAATAATAAAATAAAGCGTTTCGTATAGTGAGCGAATAATGTTGCAAGAGTAATTAAACCAACTTAATGGCTCATGTGTGGATATAGTAGTTTTATGGTTTTAATACTTTCAGTGTTTAATTTTGGCTCGTAAAACATGTCTGCGCCCTCGCGCGCGCGCGCTTGGTATCCACCTAATTCCATTGCTGATAGAACCATTGCCGACATTGCGAGATTCCTACATTAAAATCTGACCTGTGCCAAATCCACTTTCCCAAATCTATTTCTGAAAGTCTTTTTTAATTATTATATACCCATGTGTTTCTAAAACCTTCTGGTCGTTTTACTATAAACATTGCAAATGCCTTTTATTTCGTCCTCACTTTTTCAGCCGCCGAAGTCTTAAGTGATTCATTAATTGTTCTCTGAGAATCTCTTATAGGCAAAATAGAACTGATATTTCGAATTCTTGTTGTCACGTACTGTTAAACCTTTTTAAAAGTAACTGGCCAATTTTTCAAAATAAGATTTATTTTTCGAAAAACTAAGAGTAAAATACCTAATGCCTAATGACACAAAAACATAGAAAAAGCTGTTAGTAATGACAATACAGTACAGTAAAGTGAAGGTTGAGTGCTATTTTGGCAAGCAACAAAATTCCTAGAAAACAGTGCCATTTCGGCAAGATCGGTTTTACAAATTACCATAAACGTTAATGAGTGCTATCTCGTCCAGAAGAAACTTTGACGAGGGTTGAGGCGGTTCAGGTAACTTCTTTAATTTATAGATGGAAAGTATTTCGTGTAAATAAGTAACCACTTTTAAATACTTCCACAAGTGTTTAAATTTAACAGCGTTTTCGCTTTATTCAGGCATCATAAGTTGATGATAATCACCAGTAAACTAACTAAGGTGAAAGAGCTTTTAAATTTAAAAAGTGTTATTTATTTAGAAGTTCAGATAGTCGAAGGTAAATGACCCCCATGCTTACGTGCAGAATCATATGTTGTGGGGGTCAGAGTCCGTTATTTCACCCTATTCTTGTTAATTGTTCCTGTAGGAAATATTTTTTTAAAAACTAGTATTTATAAACATAAATGAGAAACATATAATAATCTGATATGAGATTTGTAGCCGAGAAAACTACATAAACACCGAGCATGCTTAAACTAGCCGTTTTGTGTCGAAAATTGTTATATAAGATCACGGTTTAAACCACTTGAAATGTGAATCTTTTAAAACCCATTCCAAATGCAAGACTACAGCACATTAAGAGCTACCATGCAAAATTGCAGCCTTATAGGCCTTGGAGTTCTCACGATACAGTGATCAATGTAAGTGAGTGGTGTTTGGCTGTTATAGATATAGATTAAAATATATAGACTATTTTAATGGTATAATCAATATAGTATTAAATAGTTGACCTATATGAATAAATAGTCACAATCTGTTGGAAAAGTGTAATATTTCCATTTCTATATATTTTGTATATTAACTTTTTTTTGCTGCTCTGAAAATTGTATTAATTTAATTTTTTTTTCGAATTGCAAGCACAGATACTTAGGGGGGCTAAACGGTCCTATACTGCCCATATTAAAGGCATATGTACTATAGGTCGACTTTTCTTCTGCTTGTGTTAGATACAGAGTTGACATTTTCAGATGTTATTTCTGAAGGTTTTGGCTAACTATGATGAACCAATCATATTAAAAAATTAGAATGTTTACGTTTTGTACTTTTTTTTTACTTTTTAGCACACATTTTTTAAAGTATTTTTCATTTCCTCTAATTTTCAACTTATTTATGTCGTTGGTTCTATGAATATTTGTTATGCTATGATGATCATGTGGTAAAAATGTCAAATGGATATATTTAACGGTTCTTGGGATAATGATACCTAAAGTTTAAAAAAATAAAACTTTTGGTAAACGCAAAAAAACCTTATTCTGTTCACAATTTTATGTAAATTACAATGTTAGAAGCTTCCTGAACCGTAACCACCATCACCACCTTCACGCCCAATAAGTATCTTTCTTTTCTTTGAACTCTGGACTCTTTAGCCATCTCTTGGGCTGCTATGTCTGCTTTTCGTGTCTGTAGGTCATCCTCGTCCTTCAGTACAGCAACTATGTTCACATTAACCACTAAATCCTAGGTCTTTTAAACTTATAATCTGCCAATTCTTCACCATTAAATCTCAAAAGGTATCTTTAGTTCCTATTTTCAGGGAGTTTTTCTACAAATTTGTTTTTGGGAATTCTTGTTCACAAACGTTGTCGAATTATTCTTTTACAGTTCGCGTTTTGCCATGTAGACATTTTTGAAGTGACCTGGAAGGGCCCAAGCTTGAAATGTAGGTTTTGTAGCCTCCATGACTGATTAGCCAACACAATGAAGATATATCAATAAGAAAACCTTAACAAAACTCAAATTTAACCATCCAAGTTAGGCGGGACCGGAATCAGACACAAAAAACCACGGTAAGAGTAGGCCTATTTTCAAAATTAAAAGAAATATAATTATAACTGTTAGAAATTTAAAAACATTGCATTGAGTTGTTCAAAATGAAATGTACTTTAAAAAAATAAAATAAAAATAGTTATAGAATTTTTTTGCGTTTAGCCTCCCTTAAGTTGTAAAATGGTATATAGTCTACTGAAAAATTGTACAGTACAAAAATCAATCTATATAAATAAATTTTATACATAGAAACGTTTTACAACGGTTATTGTTTTTAAAATGTCTTATTTATAACGTTTTAAAGCATATAACGTAGGCAGCTTTGGATGTATCTTAATTAGGCTATCACCTGATTTGTGAAAATATTTGTTGAAATTCTCACTATGTTGTTTACATTATAAGTATTTAATTGTAAAATTTATTTGACTGGCAAACGAGCCACATCCACTATTACAAACATCAACAAATTAGATAACATTCTACCTATTTATAAGAATTGAATTCAAACAGTTATTGTAGACCTGTCAAACTGTCAAGTATAGGTTTTTGCTGAAATAGCACTAGTGGGCAGGTACTAGTAAAGAGTACCTGTAAAGTACCAGTAAAGAGTTGCCTCTTTTAGTGGAACTGCCAACTACCTGCCCTTTTCGTGGAAATTCGGCGGGATAGCACTTTGCCGAAATGGCACTATACGAAAGTTGAAGTGCAGTACAGTACAGTGAAGTGAAGTGCAGTACAGTACAGTGAAGTGAAGTGCATTACAATACAGTGAAGTGAAGGGCAGTACAGTACACAGAAGTGCAGTGCAGTACAATACAGTAAAGTGAAGAGAAGTGCAGTACAGTACAATGAAGTGAAGTGCAGTAGGCCTACAGTACAGTGAAGTGAAATGCATTACAATACAGTGAAGTGAAGTTCTGTACAGTACAATGAAGTGAACGGCAATAAAGCACAGTGAAGTGAAGTGCATTACAATACAATGAACTGAAGGCAGTACAGTACAGAGAAGTGAAGTGCAGTACAATACAGTAAAGTGAAGTGAAGTGCAGTACAGTAAAGTGAAGTGAAGTGCAGTACAGTACAGTGAAGTGAAGTGCAGTACAGTACAGTGAAGTGAAGTGCAGTACAGTACAATGAAGTGAAGCGCAGTACAGTACAGAGAAGTGAAGTGGAGTACAATACAGTGAAGTGAAGTGAAATGCAGTAGAGTGAAGTGAAGTGCAGTACAGTACAGTGACGTGAAGTGCAGTACAGTACAGTAGTAGTAGAGAATGCGCTTGTTGAGATGGGTCACTTAGCCCCCCCAAATTTTCGGAAAAACCCAGCCTTCAGGCGGTCTTACGTCATTAACCCTTTCAACCCTTTCGTTTAACCCTTTCAACCCTTTTAATCCTTTTAGTTAACTCTTTCCCTTTCAAGACTGGTGCCGTCGATTCTGAAAAAAATCTTTTTACCTGAGTCGTATTCGAACCCCGTATGTTTGTGTTTAGAACCATCAACGCTAACCTCTCGGCTAACTTGTCCAAACAATAGAGACGCTTTTATTTGTGCTATATGACCAGTATTGTCGTTAGTCTTCTTGCATGATAGGATGTCATTGATCCTTTCTCAAGGATGGCTGCCGTATAATTCAGGAAAAACCCATTCTCCAGGCGGTTCTGGATCGAGGTCATGTATCCCACAGGAACAGGGGGGTTTGATGCCAAGGGAACGACGGGAGTGGACGGATTTGATCTATACGGATGCCAAGGGAACGACGGGAGTGGACGGATTTGATCTATACGGATGCCAAGGGAACGACGGGGGTGGACGTTTTAATTTATTTTATTCTGAAAAATCTTTGTATCTGTGTCGTATTCGAAACCCTAATGTCAGTGTTCAAGGCACCGACGCCGCTATCCTCTCGGCCACCACGGTCAGCTTCTGTTGCATCTATATAATAATAGGCCCGAAGTTGTTTCGTTTTGAATAAGTGTAGAATGTCTATAACAGTGCGCAGCAATATTTACTTGTTAACAAAAAAAAATTTCCTTCGATCAAAACGTAAATATTAGAACATTTCGCACTTTATTTACTTGTTAAAAAATATGAATGGTTAGTTTTCTGCTGGATATTTATAAGTATAATGATTGAACTCTATAAACAGAATATTAGAAGAGTCTATAATTTACAATCAACGTAATAGTGAACTTTCGCAGAATTAAGATTTGTATAAATCAGCTTCTTTACAATTTAAGATATTATAACAAATAAATATATGTTTAGTGGTAGGAGTACAAGAATCAATACTTCTTTAATTTTAATTTTCTTTATTTTTCCAAACACATAATACAGAATGTTCAATTTAGTAAATCAGTTTATTAATCTTTTGAATTTCTCTGTTATTGAAACAAAATTAAATACATACATTATTCAACCCAAAATTATCATTTCCTTCTAAACACATGTACACTTTTCGGATTAGATTTTTAAAAATAACACAAACACACGTATCTGGTACATCGCAAGATGTGTAAACTGACCATGGACAAGCCGTGTAATGCTGTCTTGTTGTATCGTACTCTGCCAAACCATGCCTCTCCATTAAAGACGTTGCTTCCATGATGTAATAATGAGCCAAGGTTTTCCCACACGTACATAGCTTAGGGTTAGCTAAAAGTATTTCGATGTCTTCGTGAGCTGCCAACATAGTGATACGGTTATAAATCTTCACGAGTATTTATACATCTCTAGGATTACTTTCTCTTAGGCTTTAGGTCTATCAAACTTATTTATACATCTATAGCATTACTTTCTCTTTGGCTTTAGGACTATCAAACTCTGTAAAAAAATATTTCTTCTTCTATTACAATGTACAGGTATAATGATTGAACTTTTATAAATAGAATATTAGAAGAGTATATTATTTACAAGAATTATTATTATTTGTGTATAAAGCTTTTTTTAAAAATTTAGATGTTATAACAAATAAATATAATAAACTTGAAGACATTGTTTCTATAGCTTTAGTAGAATTATTGGAACAGTATAATGATTGAAAATTATAAATAGAATATTAGAAGAGTCTATTATTTACAAGAATTATTATTTGTGTATAAAGCTTCTTTTTACAAATTTAGATGTTATAACAAATAAATATAATAAACTTGCAGCTTTAACCTTAAGACATTATCTCCAAAGTTTTAGTAATTCAATTATATTATGTATTATTATATATTTATTTTTAATTAAAGAAATCAAACTTTATAAATAGAATATTAGAAAATTCCGTTATTTACAAAGTATGTGATTCTCAACATTCACCAAATAACTCACGCATTATGTGAATCAAAGTCATGAAAACACCTTTAAATTGTTCTTAGTTTCAATGTTGTTAATTCAAACAATAGATAGGAGTATAAGGAAAATGAATAATATTTAATTTTAATTTTATTTATTTATCTAAACACATAATGGAGTATGTTGCTATAATAATTCAATTAATTCCACTTGATCCAAAACCTTTTGAATTTCTCTCTGTCACATCTACACATTTCATTTCATAAAGTTCAGGATAGTAGGCTTTCTCACATATCAATTGTGCAATTCTGTCTCCCCTATTTACAATAAAATCTGTATTAGAATGATTAAACAACAACACGCACACATTTCCCGTATAATCTTTATCTATTACTCCACCCCCTACAGTTATAAAATTATTTACAGCTAATCCTGATCTAGGTGCTATTCTTCCGTAACATTTATCAGGTAGTTTAATACTAATGTCAGTTTTTATTAATTGTTTTCCATTTTGTGGAACAACACTTGAATATGCACTTCTTAAATCATATCCTACTGATAGAGGTGAACATCTTTGTGGAGCAAATCCATACTCTGATAACATAAAGTATCCTAACTTGACATTTGAAGAACATTCCTCCATTTCTGTAAAAAAAAAATAAGAATATTTCTTCTATTACAAAGTTTAATGATTGAACTTTATAAATAGAATATTAGAAGAGTTTATTAGTTACTAGAATTATTATTATTTGTGTATAAAGCTTTTTTTTTTACAAATTTAGATGTTATAACAAATAAATATAATAAACTTTAAGACATTGTTTCTATAGCTTTAGTAATTGAATTATATTTATGTATTATTGGAGAAGTATAATGATTGAAAATTATAAACAGAATATTAGAAGAGTCTATTATGTACAAGAATTATTATTTGTGTATAAAGCTTTTTTACAAATTTAGATGTTATAACAAATAAATATAATAAACTTTAGGATATTTCTATAGCTTTAGTAATTCAATTATATTTATGTATTACGGCAACACAATATTTGTTTTCCATTAAAGATATTAATACAAACAATTCTACTACACATTACGTGAAAACTAATTCGAAACAATATTTTTCATTTAAATACAATACATAGAAATTAAGTCAAACAGAAAATAATATTGTTTTAAATTAAATAAATTTATAAAAGTGTTTATAAATTAAATTTAGTAATTTAATTAGATTATGTATTATTTATCTTTAATTAAATAAATCAAACTTTATAAATAAAATATTAGAAAGACTCATTATTTACATTTGAACATTCATTAAATAGCTCACGCATTATGTGAATCAAATTCACAATATTTAGTTTATGTTTTTTACATTTTAAAATGAAAGAAAAAACTTTCATTTTCTTTACATTACATTTATTTCAATGAAAGAACAAATAACAATATAAACAGAATATTAGAAGAGTCTATTATGTACAAGAATTATTATTTGTGTATAAAGCTTTTTTACAAATTTAGATGTTATAACAAATAAATATAATAAACTTTAGGATATTTCTATAGCTTTAGTAATTCAATTATATTTATGTATTACGGCAACACAATATTTGTTTTCCATTAAAGATATTAATACAAACAATTCTACTACACATTACGTGAAAACTAATTCGAAACAATATTTTTCATTTAAATACAATACATAGAAATTAAGTCAAACAGAAAATAATATTGTTTTAAATTAAATAAATTTATAAAAGTGTTTATAAATTAAATTTAGTAATTTAATTAGATTATGTATTATTTATCTTTAATTAAATAAATCAAACTTTATAAATAAAATATTAGAAAGACTCATTATTTACATTTGAACATTCATTAAATAGCTCACGCATTATGTGAATCAAATTCACAATATTTAGTTTATGTTTTTTACATTTTAAAATGAAAGAAAAAACTTTCATTTTCTTTATTTTTAATTTTAAATACAATACATAGAAAAGAAGTCAGACAGAAAATACAATTGTATTCAATTAAATAAATTTATACAGTAAATACTATTGTTTGAAATTATAAAAAACTTTCTTTCAAAAACTATGCAAATCATTTCATTTATACAAATTTTCATGTTGAAATAGTAAAGTGTTTTTACATTACATATTTTGTATAGATAATATCAAAATACTATATTTGTAAGTAATAAAAAATACTCACTGTATTAGTGTTTAGATAAAGCTCCCAATCCAGTCATTTCTCTTCACTCTTTAATTTCCAAATCAACTGTTCGTTCTTGTTTAGATTTAACAAAAAGCTTCTTTCCTATAATAGCTTCTAAATCTTGATCATTTGAAAATAAATTATTATAACGTTTTGGTAGAAAGGCATGAACAGTTTCTCCCTTATTGATAAATTTTACTAATATTGCACGACCGTATTTCGCTTCTACTATTCTTGCTTCTTTAATCACGTATGGTTCCCCTAACGTAAATGATTGAATAGACACTGTGTCTACACTTGCTGACAAATTGAATTTTTCAATAAGATTTGACATGCTTATGCTCTCTTCTACAGTTTACGATACAAACTGATTAAATATTTCTCTGTTTGTTAAATTTAAACCTTCTAGATGTAATTAATTTGTTTTGATCATTTCAAATTTTCCAAGAATACAAATTTATTTTTCTCTTTCAAACTTCCCTAATGTGTTTTTAATTGTAATATTAACTGCTTCTTAAAATTCCCTAATTATTATTTTAATTGACTTGTTTATTAACAATCTCTCAAAATTTCCAAAGTTGTTTTTCAAATGTAACATTAGCGACTTGTTTTCAATATTCTAATTTGTACAAAACATTAACGACTTGTTTACAATATTCTAATCTGAAAAAAGTTATAAAAGGTAGTGAAACCAAAAACACAGTTTTAATTTCTTCTTTGCTGTATTTTGGTGAGTACTATTTTATTGAAATGGCTGTATATCTTGTTTCGAATACGGAAAAGTATATTAAAAAGTATCGTATTAATGGAACTAGGTTTCTTTTTAAATTCAATTTACCACCAACTAATGTAAATGAAATTGACTGGATTAGACAAGGACTTAATGATATAATTGATTCAATGAAAAGTAATACGACTGATCAAGATCAACTCGGTTTCACCTTGTCAAGTTTGAATTTTAAAAACCGAGAACCGGGGTATGTTTCATTTCGTCCGGCTTCTCAAGTTAATTCTGATATGTTATTTCAGATTTTTGGAGGCATTATTCAATCTAATTCACCTGGTTTTAGTTCAACCGATACTTTCGAGATTGTCTGTACTAGAGTAAGGGTTCCACGCTGACGAGGGCACATAAGACCAGGATTTTTTAACAATTTCGACGAGGAATGTCATACGAGAAGGGGAATCGTGGTTATAAAAAATTCCGATTCTCTTTGTTTGCCATGTTCAATTGTAGTTGCAAAAGCAAATGTTGATAAAGATATCGAATATCCAGCAATAAGACTAAACCGTCGAAACAGACAAACTATAAAAGCACAGCAGTTAATGACTGACGCTAAAGTACAGATATCAGACACAGGTGCAGGAATAAAAGAGTTACAACAATTTCAAAACTTTCTCAGTGAATATAAAATTACAGTATATGAGTACGGAAACAAGGGACGTAATATTTTTTTCGAAGGAGAAAATGAAGGTAAAAAAATTAATTTGATACTGTATAAGGGTCATTTTAATGTTATTACAAGTTTAACTAGTGCATTTGCTTGTAATTACTATTGTGAATCATGTCACACTCCTTTTGACCACCGTACGAAACATAGATGTTCGGTTACATGTTACTTATGTAAACGATCTCCACCATGCACTTTGAAAGACAATGGTATACAATGTAATGAATGTAATAGAAAGGACAGAGGGAAAATCAAACAAAAACCGCGATTGTTCGTCAACCCTCGGAACTGTTTAAAATGTTGACATCGCCTTCGATACAAGTAAACACCATACAAGAGATCAACGAAGACGTGATATTAGTGAACTGGGAGTTTGTCGAAAACGAATGTGACGTAGTGTCTAGCGCTAATGTAGTAATTGCCGCTTATACTACTGCCCAAGCTAGACTTAAACTGTACGAATATCTAGATAAATTAGGAAGACAGGTTTTGTATTACGACACGGACAGTGTGATATATTACCATAGACCAGGAATGCACATGGTAGACACAGGAGACTACTTAGGACAGATGACAAACGAACTTTCGGCTTACGGTCAAGGATCTTACATTACAGAGTTTGTATCAGGAGGCCCCAAAACGTACGGTTACAGAGTGTTAGCGACTTCTACAAACTCGATAGAGACTGTCTGTAAAGTGAAAGGATTGACTCTGAACCTTTGCACAATTGGTTTGGTAAATTTTGCTTCGATCAAAAAAAAAATGATAATATCCAAAGATGATTTCTTGGAAGTGCCCGCTTCTCGTATCCGCAGAACGAAAGATCGTGAAGTGATTACTGTTAAGGAATCCAAAAATTTTAAAATTACCGGTTTTAAGAGAAAAAGCGAAGGTAAATATGATTCTTTTCCTTATGGTTATATTAAAAAAAAAACACGATTAACAGAATAAAATCAATTTATAGTTTAATCAAACTGACATTATATAAAATTGGAACCTATGATAAAATAAATTACAATCAGAATAACATCACATTAATTTTTAATAAAGGAACATGTAAACATAGCAAAATAAAACAAAAAATTGTTGTTGTTTACATAAACTTTACAAATATGAGTTATAAATGTAAAAATAGCAACAACAAAAAATATAATTAAAATTCTTACATCATTTTAAAAATACTGCTGTTTACAAAAATCTACAAATCTGGTTTGTAGGCCTATAGGGGAGTCAGCCAGATAAAATAATGGACAACGCATCAAAGGTTATACCTCTTGGGTGATGTGGAAATTAACCTATATAAGTTTGTATTTTTTAAAATCAATCACATTTCTAAAATGGATCTGAGATATGCTATTGCAAATGAATTACATAAACCGGCTAGAAGACATTTCAAAACTAGACGTGTAACCTTGAAAGGCATTCACGATTTATATCAGGCAGACTTGGTAGAGATGATTCCTTATGCTAAACGAAACAGAGGATACAAATACTTACTCACTATGATTAATTGTCTTACAAAATTTGCGTTTGCGCTTCCTTTAAAATCGAAAACAGGTGTCGAAGTGGCTTTTGCTCTAGATAGTGTTTTGAAAAATCATCCAATGAATTATTTTCAAACAGACCAAGGTAAAGAATGGTTCAACGTTCATGTTCGAAATTTAATGAAAAAATACAAAATTAATCACTATACTACTTATTCAGATAAAAAAGCTTCCATAGTTGAAAGATTTAATCGTACGTTGAAAAGTAAAATGTGGAAAGAGTTTACTGCTAGGGGATCGTATGTATGGATAGATATACTGAATAGTTTAGTAAAATCGTACAATACATCAGTTCATAGAACCATAGGAATGAAACCGATTAGTGTAAGGAAAAAACATGAAACGAATTTATTAAAAAAAATATCTGTTAATGTTACGAAACTATTACCCAAATTTAAAGTAGATGATAAAGTAAGAATCTCCAAGTACAAAACAATCTTTGCGAGAGGATATTATCCGAGTTGGTCGAACGAAGTATTTTCTGTTTTTGCTGTAAAACCTACAATACCTGTAACGTATGTGTTACAAGATTCTAGAGGTAATATTTTGAAAGGAGGTTTCTATACCGAAGAAATCAGTAAAGCGAAAATGGGTGATGTTTTTCTTATCGATAAAGTGTTAAAGAGAAAAGGTAATAAAGTTTATGTCAAATGGACAGGTTTTGATAAAACACACAACAGTTGGATCGATAAGAAACAACTTATTTAGTATAAATTATAGAAACAAATACTGATATCATTAGTGTTACATCACAATGCGTACAGAAAAGGCCCTACAATCTTTTACAATGTCAAATTTTGATAAATATGTAGAGTGTACAAAAACAAAATGCGTCAGACATAGTACACTTTTACCAAATACTATTCGATGTATTATTTGTGGACCTTCTAATTGCGGAAAAACAAATGTAGTATTCAATTTATTGTTTGAACCCAATGGGTTGAAGTTTGCTAATGTGTATGTGTTTTCAAAATCATTACATCAGTCAAAGTATAAACTTTTAGAAAAGGTTTTCTCAGATTCTGAAATCGGCTACTTTTCATACTCAGACAACCAAAGTGTACTTGAACCCAATGACGTAAGACAAAATTCCGTAGTAATATTCGATGATGTTGCTTGTGAGAAACAAGACAATATTAGAAAATATTTTTCAATGGGTCGTCACAATAATGTCGATACTTTCTATTTAGGTCAATCGTACAGTCAAATTCCAAAACAATTGATTCGTGATAATACGAACTTTTTAGTTATATTCAAACAAGACGACCTCAATATAAAACATATTTATAATAACCACGTGACTCCTGACATTAAAATATCTGTTTTTAAAGACATCTGTGCTGAGGCATGGAAAAATATTTACGGATTTGTTGTAATAGATAAAGACAGTGAAAAAGATCAAGGTCGTTACAGAATCGGATTCGATTGTTTTGTAAAAGATTTATTTTAAATGTATTCACTTGTTCACTATCAGTTTACAACATGACGCCCAACGAAGAACAAGTTATCCTTGAGATATCTAGATTGAAAGAGGCTATAAAGAGAAAATACCGTGAAATGAGATTCGGTGATGTGGAAAGGGAACGAGTAATGACTAAAAAATACAGTCCCCTTATTAGGGAAATTTCGAAATTACGGAAAGATAAACCTGAGAACGAAGAAATAAAACTAGAGCCAATTACATCACACTCTACGCCTCTAAAAGAATCATCTAGTGTAAAAGAGTTAATGACTACTCCTAAAGGACAAGAAGAATACAATGAGACTTTAAATACAACCTTTTCTAATCAACTCACACTTTTGTACATGACAAAAATGATTAACGACTCGGATCTGATAGATAATGTATATGGACCGAGAGTAGAAGGTAATGTTCTTATGGTCGGAGATAAAGAGATTCAGTTTGCCGAAGATGGTGACATTATTATAGCAGGAGAAAATTACAACGGTACCGAAGGACTTTATGAATTATTGTTTATGCGTATACCAAGAAAAATATATACGGACGAAGATGTAGAAGCCTATAGAAAAATTTGTAAAAAAACTCATGCTCATAAAGTGAATTACAGTTTTAGAAATATTATAAATCGCGATTTTAGAAACGATAAATACAAAAATATTATTCAGTATCTGTTTCCCCCGAAAAGGATTGGTAAAGGTTACGCTTATTGGGACAATCCTAACGAATTATGTGATAGGCTGAGACTTTTACTGTCTTCTTACGAAGCTGGTCATACAGGCCATAGAAACGAAATAGCGTCTGTTATAGAAGAGCTGAGGGAAGTGGGGATTATAAAAGGATGGGGTAATAAGAAAATTAGAACACTGATAAAATGAGCGTCGATAAGTTTGGACGTTATTCTAAACCTAAAGTCGGAGACCCTGTTTCTGAAAATGACATTGTTAATATGCGAACGCTTAAACGGGATTGTTTGACATTCGATAGTTCGAAGAACAAATACTACGCTAATGAACTTCCCTTAGGCGGTCTAGGTGAACCTAAAGATATGAACGATGCAGTAACTAAAAAATATATCGAATCTTTTGTTCCCAAAAGTTGTTTAACTTTCAATACCGATAAGAATTCATATTTTGCCAATGGTGTTTTGTTGGGTGGATTGGGTGAGCCTAATATCAGAGATGATGCAGTGACCAAAGGTTATCTCGAAAAAACGTGTTTAACTTTCGATAATGTAAAGAACAAATACTATACTAACGGTTTTGCTATAGGAGGTTTAGGAAAGCCTACTGGTCGAAACGATGCTGTGTCTAAAAAATACCTCGAATCATTTATTCCGAAAGCTTGTTTGATATTCAATGACGAAAAGAATCAATACTATGCTAATGGTATTCAATTGGGTGGATTGGGGGAACCTATAAATACTGACGATGCGGTAACGAAGGGATATCTGGAAAAGTTAATTCCAGTTAAAATCGAAAATACGTTTTTCTTTGCTAATCATCGTTTGCGCGATATAGATGCTCCAGAATTTCAGGGAGACGCAGTTAACTTAAAATACTTGGTAGATAATGCTCTTCTTATAACTGGAAAAGAATATGACGGACGATTTAAACGTATAAGTCACGTGGGAACTGGTAAAGAACCAAATGACGTAGTAGTTTTTTCACAGTTAGCTACCTTGTACAATGATATTCAAATTCGAATTAACTCTGAAATAGCGATGTTGAGAGAAGAAATTAAAAAAAAATAATAAATTAATTTAAATTATAAAATTAGCTTAGAAAAAAAAGTATTAAAAGCATACACTTATACGTTTCTGATTAGTAATAAAATGGCATTCAAATGGAAAACTAATGTCAGTCGTAAACGAAAGGTTGTAGGAGGCGGATTGATTTCAAGTGTTTTGAACAAAGCAATAGATCTATTACCAATCGAATTACATTTACCCACTTATAATTACTGCGGTCCAGGAACAAAATTAAGTAAACGTTTAGCACGTGGCGATAAAGGTATAAATGCACTAGATGAAGCCTGCCGTGAACACGATATTACCTATAATAGATTTACTGATTCTCAAAATCGTCGTGAAGCCGACGAAGTTCTAGCGGAAAAGGCTTGGAAAAGAGTTAAATCCAGTGACGCATCTCTTGGCGAGCGTGCAGCAGCCCTAGCTGTTTCGTCAGCAATGAAAGCGAAATCAAAGTTGGGTGGGGGTAAAAGACGTAGACGTCGTCGAAACCGTCGTACTCCTCATGACTTAAAACAGCTAGTAAAAAAACTTAAGGGTAAAGGATTATACCTTAAACCATATAAGGGTCGTGG
The DNA here is from genome assembly GCA_036971475.1 of Prosapia bicincta. NCBI lineage: Eukaryota > Metazoa > Arthropoda > Insecta > Hemiptera > Cercopidae > Prosapia > Prosapia bicincta. The sequence continues at coordinate 11,062,786 of JBAIZL010000001.1, forward strand.
AGGAAAAAAACAAAAAAAAAAAAATAATTGAATCGATTCCTATCAGACCATTGACAAATATTGAATTAAAAAGATATGCAAAAGTACTAAACATACCTTGGTTCAGAGGAGTTTATATGAGAGATACTCTGCCAATACGTGCATTGAAAAATGAATCGGGCATTGTAAATTTAGACAGTGTTATTGGAATTGGCACTCATTGGGTTTGTTACAAAAAAAATGGTAAATCAGTAGAGTACTTTGATAGTTTCGGAAATTTGAGACCACCCCTTGAACTAGCAAAATATTTCGGTAGGAATACTAATGTACACTATAATTACAAGAGATATCAGAAAAACAATTCAGTCATTTGTGGACATTTGTGTCTAAAGTTTCTGACGTCATGAGTATAGTTTTATCTGGAAATACATCCGTTTTATCTAATGACTTTTTTCCTCCGTATGATGTTTCTACTGGACAATGGGAGATAGGATTCATAGACTTAGCTTCCTACAACTCGATTCCAAATATCGTAGATGGTATAAATAACGTTTTTCATTACGGAAAGGATAAATACATCACATTGCCAACGGGATCATACGAAATTGAAGATATAGAGAGGTACATATTAATGAATTTGGATCCGAGTATTTTCTTTTCGCTACGTCCAAACAATAACACTTTGAAAGCTGAAATAAAATGTTCCGAAGAAATACATTTCGATAAAAAACATTCTATAGGTAAACTGTTAGGATTCTCTGGTTCTCATTTAGTATCAAATAAAAAACATGTTTCAGACAAACCTGTTGACATCATTAAGGTGAATGTGATTCGTGTTGAGTGCAATATTGTAACTGGATCGTTTATAAATGGTGTCGAATGTCATATTCTACACGAGTTTTTTCCTCAGGTTCCTCCTGGTTACAAGATCGTGGAACATCCTCCAAATGTAATATATTTACCTGTCAACGTAAAAATAATTCATAACATTACTGTTAGTCTAAAAGATCAAAACGGAGATATAATAGATTTTCGTGGTGAAACTATATCAGTTAGATTACATTTACGAAATGGGACTAGTATTTAAAAAGAGTAAAAAAACAAAAAACATCAGTCTACCAAGATCCTTACCAGGATTAACATTAAAAAACGTCAAATTTCTTAGATCTTTAGGTTTTAAAATCGTAAAGAATGGAAGAACTTTTGGGAATTGACAGCAGTGTCGAATACGACAATACTCTATACAGTATGGAGTATCATACTCATAAACCGTATTCTTCATCAACTTATAATAATAACGATGAGATTCGTATACCGATTCATCAACAAGATGTCATTACCGTACCTTTCGAAAGTTTATTACACATAAAGGGCACTGTCAGTGGCAAAAAAGCTAACGGAGAAGAAACTGAAGTATGTTTAGTAAACAATGCCGCAGCATTTTTTTTCGATGACATTCGTTATGAGATTAATGGTAACGAATTGGACCGTACAAGAAATGTAGGAATCACTAGTACCATTAAAAGTATGCTTTCGATTCGTGAACTGGAGAAAAATAAACTGATAAATGCAGGATGGATCGGAGTGGGTAATACAAAAGTAACAAAAGAGTTTACCATGTCGATTCCTTTAAAAATGTTAATGGGTTTTTTTGAGGATTACAAAAGGGTTGTAGTGGGAGCAAAATACGAACTTGTTTTGTTGCGCTCGTCATCTGATTTAAACGCAGTTTACAGTGACAATGCAGATTTCGTTGATTTAAAAATAACCAGCATAGCATGGAGAGTTCCACACGTCATCTTGGCTGATCCAATCCGATTGAAAATTCTGAAAATGATTGAACGCGATGCTCCTATTCATATAGCAATGAGAAAATGGGAATTGATAGAATATCCTTCTGTTCCTAGAACAAACCGTATATCTTGGACAGTGAAGACAGCCTCCCAAATGGAAAAACCCAGATATGTGATTTTAGCTTTGCAAACAAATCGAAAAAATCAGATAAAAAAGAACGCCTCTGAATTTGACGATTGTAAAGTTACAAACGTTAAATTGTATCTCAATTCACAGTATTTTCCATACGATAACATTCATGGGGATATTTCTGTTATTTATGATATGTACACTAGTTTTCAAAAATCCTATTACTTTCGTGAATCGTCTCCTTGTTTAGATTTAGATACTTTTATGAATAAAGCTAACTTTTTTGTAATTGACTGTTCAAAACAAAACGATTCTGTGAAAACGGGTCCTGTGGACGTAAGATTAGAAATAGAAGCATCTCAAAATATTCCAGAAAATACTTCAGCCTATTGTCTAATACTCCATGATTCGCATATTGTTTATACGTTACTCACAGGCTCAGTGAAAAAGATTATGTAAAAACAAAATCATTAAACAATTGTTTAGAAACATATAACGGAATGTTCAAACAAGTTTTGAACGAGTAAGTAATACAAAAATCATTAAGTGAATGTTTGGGGAAACATATATAGACGTGTCTCAACATGTCTCGGTAAATTACGTAATAAAAATAATCATTAAGTGATTGTTTATGAAACATATATAAAGACATGTTCCAACAAGTCTCGGTAGATTACGTAATAAAAAATCAATAAGTGAATGTTTGTATGCTAAGATGTCATTTTGAGTTATGGAATCTATGGATGTGGATCGAACATCTTGTTCAGCTTTGCCTGACTTTCCTTTAGGAATTTTCCTAAAGTCAATAAATTTTTTAAATGCTGAATGTACAAAGTTTGTTGCTACAGGACTTTTTAAACACAAAGATTATGCTCTTGGTGTGCTTATACAAACGAATAAGAAAAAACATATTTTTTTGTCTTATATGGAATTTAACGAATTTCTGACTAAAATTCCTCAAGTAGTAGTAGATGGAAATCAACGTAAGTTTTCAATGATGAAAGGTAACATTACGCTAAAAAAATGTTTTGGAAAACATTATATCAGTTTGTATGACGGTCATAATACTGCTACTCTCAATATCAACGAATGGACTTTACTCATAAATACTATTCCTTTGATAACACGAAGAATCATGGAACTATTTTATAATGAACCTGAACTAATATCTTACATCATTGACTGTATGAACACAGATGAATTAATATCAAGTACTCTTCCTGAAGCTGATAAATTGTACGAAGAAGTAGCACTGTTTAAAAAATATGTAAGTTAAAAAACAATAAATTATTTTACAAACTTTCTATCGAAGCTTCTTTTATTTTTCTTACAAGTCTTGTTCTATTTTAAAAATAATATAAAATATTAATAAATAAATAAATAGTAAATATAATAATAAATCAGTTAATATAATAATTTAACAAAAATTATATTGATAAATTGTACGAAGAAGTAGCACTGTTTAAAAAATATGTATGTTAAAAAACAATAAATTATTTTACAAACTTTCTATCGAAGTTTCTTTTATTTTTCTTACAAGTCTTGTTCTATTTTAAAAATAATATAAAATATTAATAAATATATGTTTATAATAAATAGTAATTATAATAACAAAAATTATATTTAATAAAAGATTACAATTTTTGATAAAGGTATCTTTAACATTGAATATTGTATTGAGAGGCTGTTTCTGACATGAATGTATCTCTTATAAACATTTAAAGTTTAAGAGTGTCTATTTGAAAAGTGATATTGACAATCTAGTTTTGAATGTCACTGGCATGAAGGAAACTTTTGTAAACATTCAAAATTTTAAAGTTTTAGTGTTAATGTAAAAACAGTTTTGAATGTCACTGGCACGGATGAAACTCTTGTAAACATTCAAAACTTTTAAAGATTCTGTGTTATTGTAAAAATAATTTTAAATATCACTAACACAAAGGACGCTCTTGTAAACGTTCAAAGTATTGAGATAAATAATTTTATTAAATAGAAAAATATTTAGTGAATAAGAAACCTTCAAAAATTGTATTGTTTAAAATAACTTTTGTTTGTAAATATTCAAAGCATTGAATAAAATCTTTGTAAAATTACTTTAAATTCTTAAAATAAATTTGTTAATTTTGAAAAATTAAAAATACAAATCTTTGAAGAGTGTGTAACTTCAATATAAAAAAATAATTATTATTTTTAATATAAAACACAAAATATCTGAAGGATAGTGTTACCTTTAGAATAAATAACCTAAAAAATTACTTTGAAATATGGTAAATTTCATAAAATAACTAAAAAATTAATAAGAAATAAAAATTAAAAAAAACAAGACTTGTAATGTGGGCAATGCCAGTTCCAACCCTGGAAAAACACAGAGGACAAGTCTTTGTAAATGAGATAAAATATTATTATGTCATTTATTTGTAGTACTTCAATATGGTAGGAACTTTTTTTTTTAAAAAAAAAAACAAGACTTGTAATGTGGGCAATGCCAGTTCCAACCCTGGAAAAACACAGAGGAAAAGTCTTTATAAATAAGAGATAAAATATTATTATGTCATTTACTTGTAGTACTTCAATATGGTAGGAAAATTTTTTTGGACAGATTCTCTTTCTATTGAAAAAACTGTTTTTAATGCTTATTCACTATACAATGAGCGGTTAAAGACCTATACCACATGGGAGGGAATATCTAACGAAAATATAAATCCTATACGTTTGAGTGAAGCTGGGTTTTTTTTATACTGGAAAAGACGATAAAACCATATGTTTTGTATGTGCTGGTGGACTTAAAGAATGGTCACATAACGATGACCCAATTAAAGAGCACGTTTTGCATTTTAGTTCATGTAAATATGCAACAGCTGTGTTGAATGCAGTTAAAACCAAACCAATAGAAGAGAAAGAAGAAGATCCATTTTTATGCAAGATATGTTGTACGAATGAAATGGAAATCGCTAGTTTACCTTGCGGACATATATTTTCGTGTACTGAGTGTTCATTGGAATTACAAGATTGTAGTGTGTGTAGAAAACGAATCTTAAGTAGTATTAGAATTTATATTTCTTGATGTATGTGTTCAATAAAGCTATTCTGACAAGCAATCTCTATTTTTATTTATATTCTACTAAATGTATTGTGTAAAGCAATTAATATTGACCAATATATAATTTAATAATATTATTTAAAAAAGATATTGACTTATAAATCATTTAGGTTTTTTTTTAAATAATAATTTTAGTATTTGTTTTTAGGTGTAGAACGCAACATGAAAGCAGTGATTGAATTTCAAGCGTTTTACGACAACCATAATAATTATATTCCCAAAGAATTTGCTATCTTTAAGATCTGTTACAATCTTCAAGTTCCCGTACAAATTTAATCAGCATAAACAAATCACATATTGGCTATAGAACCATTACCATTCTATTGACTGAAACGAGGGAGAGATACCTTATGACGAAAATACTATTAGAGACCTGTTGAAGCCATTTTCTATTATATACAGCAAAGAATCAGAAAAAATTAAAATAACTTTTGTTTGTAAATATTCAAAGCATTGAATAAAATCTTTGTAAAATTACTTTAAATTCTTAAAATAAATTTGTTAATTTTGAAAAATTAAAAATACAAATCTTTGAAGAGTGTGTAACTTCAATATAAAAAAATAATTATTATTTTTAATATAAAACACAAAATATCTGAAGGATAGTGTTACCTTTAGAATAAATAACCTAAAAAATTACTTTGAAATATGGTAAATTTCATAAAATAACTAAAAAATTAATAAGAAATAAAAATTAAAAAAAAAACAAGACTTGTAATGTGGGCAATGCCAGTTCCAACCCTGGAAAAACACAGAGGACAAGTCTTTGTAAATGAGATAAAATATTATTATGTCATTTATTTGTAGTACTTCAATATGGTAGGAACTTTTTTTTTAAAAAAAAAAACAAGACTTGTAATGTGGGCAATGCCAGTTCCAACCCTGGAAAAACACAGAGGAAAAGTCTTTATAAATAAGAGATAAAATATTATTATGTCATTTACTTGTAGTACTTCAATATGGTAGGAACATTTTTTTGGACAGATTCTCTTTCTATTGAAAAAACTGTTTTTAATGCTTATTCACTATACAATGAGCGGTTAAAGACCTATACCACATGGGAGGGAATATCTAACGAAAATATAAATCCTATACGTTTGAGTGAAGCTGGGTTTTTTTATACTGGAAAAGACGATAAAACCATATGTTTTGTATGTGCTGGTGGACTTAAAGAATGGTCACATAACGATGACCCAATTAAAGAGCACGTTTTGCATTTTAGTTCATGTAAATATGCAACAGCTGTGTTGAATGCAGTTAAAACCAAACCAATAGAAGAGAAAGAAGAAGATCCATTTTTATGCAAGATATGTTGTACGAATGAAATGGAAATCGCTAGTTTACCTTGCGGACATATATTTTCGTGTACTGAGTGTTCATTGGAATTACAAGATTGTAGTGTGTGTAGAAAACGAATCTTAAGTAGTATTAGAATTTATATTTCTTGATGTATGTGTTCAATAAAGCTATTCTGACAAGCAATCTCTATTTTTATTTATATTCTACTAAATGTATTGTGTAAAGCAATTAATATTGACCAATATATAATTTAATAATATTATTTAAAAAAGATATTGACTTATAAATCATTTAGGTTTTTTTTTAAATAATAATTTTAGTATTTGTTTTTAGGTGTAGAACGCAACATGAAAGCAGTGATTGAATTTCAAGCGTTTTACGACAACCATAATAATTATATTCCCAAAGAATTTGCTATCTTTAAGATCTGTTACAATCTTCAAGTTCCCGTACAAATTTAATCAGCATAAACAAATCACATATTGGCTATAGAACCATTACCATTCTATTGACTGAAACGAGGGAGAGATACCTTATGACGAAAATACTATTAGAGACCTGTTGAAGCCATTTTCTATTATATACAGCAAAGAATCAGAAAAAAAGTCGTTTCTAAAAAAAAAGTTTCATACTAATGTACGTGATATGCCATGTACAACTGTTTCCAATAAAACCTATAAATCAATAGAATGTGTTTTGCCTCAGCATAATTTAGGAAAATATAAGTGTGCATTAAACATTGCAAAATTCAATTATGATTTATATATAAAATTTTATTTAATTTCTTATTGTTTTCTTTAAAATTTTTTTTGTGTTTATAATTTATATCTAAAATAAACTTTACTTACCTTTTCAATATTGCGGCACAAATATGAAAGTATTTCCTTAGTTTTCTTTGTCGTGAATAGCAACTGACTATCTGAAAACATACATTCTATAAAGCAAGCCAATTCCTTTCTCGATGATGCAGAAATTTTTAACAATCAGATCTGAAGCATACTGTATTATATGTTAAAAACGAAGAAAAAATTTAACTATACAAGATGCAGAAATTTTTAACAATCAGATCTGAAGCATACTGTATTATATGTTAAAAACGAAGAAAAAATTTAACTATACAAGATGCAGAAATTTTTAACAATCAGATCTGAAGCATACTGTATTATATGTTAAAAACGAAGAAAAAATTTAACTATACAAGATGCAGAAATTTTTAACAATCAGATCTGAAGCATACTGTATTATATGTTAAAAACGAAGAAAACATTTAACTATACAAGATGCAGAAATTTTTAACAATCAGATCTGAAGCATAATGTATTATATGTTAAAAACGAAGAAAAAATTTAACTATACAAATGTTACCTATAAATGTTTATATTTGCTAATTTTTATAAACTCAAGTATTACAAAATATGTTCTTGAATTAAATTTTTATATTACTTATGTAGTTTTAACTGTCTTGTGTAATTAATATTTTCAAGATTAATTAATTAATTAATATACTGATTTTTCACATACAATGACAAATATTCTAAATAATATAATACATTAGTTTTATTGTTCCAGGCAAAGGTTACCTTGCCAATTAATATTTTCAAGATGATATTAATTTTTTCAAGATGATATTAATTAATTAATTTATATACTGATTTTTCACATACAATGACACATATTCTAAATAATATAATACATTAGTTTTATTGTTCCAGGCAAAGGTTATCTTGCAAAACATGCTAGATTTTAAATTTTCTTTTGACTCAAACTAATCCCAGATGATTTATCAAAAAGAGTAACATAAACCCTAGCAATCTCCTTGGAAATAGGAGTGTAACCAAAAATGTGTATTTGCAAATAAATGTACTTATTTTTTGTACAAAATTAATTTTATAAGTATAATATGTGTATATATATATATATATATATATATATATTATGTCCTTTTTAAATTATTTCAACAAAATATTTTTTCATTTAATTCTTTCAAGGAAAAATTAATAACAAGTAATAAATATATTTACTAGATTGAATATAAAGAGAATTATATCACATTTTCGAGTTACTCCTATAATGATGAGAAAAATTATATATTTTGTATTTTATAAATTTAGTTATTAATTCCGTTGATTTGTTGGCTTTAAGAATTTAATTTTACAAAATTTAATAATTAGTTAATATTTTTTATTATATATATTTGTGAAAAAATTAATGGTATTAAAAAGGTTTTTAACTGAAACCTGCTTACTGTTTCTATAAAACTGCTTGTTTAAGTATATTTTTTACTAATTCTAGTAAAATTGTGTATATCGACCTATTATCACCCATATATACCTATATATATATTTGTGAAAAAATCTTGAAAATAATAATAAAATTTATACTTACCGTCATTTATTTAGAATAATTTCCGCTGTAATATGTAACTGTCTGCACGATATTGCTAGAATATTATATATGTTCTTTAATGAAGAAGTGGTATGTATGAATGCAATTTTACGTCTTAATCTCTCACCTATTGCGTCACTGGAGTCATCTATATAAAAATTAAATGTGATTATGGAGAACTTTTTCTTAAGTTGAATACACTCCTCTTCTATCCTATTTATATCTTGTATATTTTTTATTTTTTTTTTTTAAAAAAACAGTGGCAATACCTGTAGTGACAGACATTTTGTTGAAACTGAAATAATACGAGAATATATTTCATTTAACTAGCCAAACATCTATTATATGTTTTAGAAAATACAGTTAAAATTAAACATTTATATGGAAAGTAGATTACTATACGTAAAATATTTACATGCGAATCATAAGACTTTCAACTCTATCAAATAGTGAAAACATGACTTACCTCTAGGAGGATATAATACACTCTGGTCTAGCAATCAATAGGCTGTTATTGTCTTGCAGTAGAAAATCAGAATTATATATAACTAGAAACAGTTAGAGTTATTTCAATACGCTTTCTATACTGAAATTAGAGTCGTTTTCTCTGCCAAAGGCAAAAGTAACTGTCACGAGGAAGTAAACATCTTTGCATTTATTGACAAAAATAATCTAAGAACGAAGCGACAGCTTATCTGATTTTGTATTTTATAAATTTAGTTATTAATTCCGTTGCTTTGTTGGCTTATTTTACAAAATTTAATAATTAGTCAATATTTTTATTATATATTTGTGAAAAAATAATTGTGTTATATCTAAAAAGGTTTTTAGCTGAAACCTGCTTACTGTTTCTATAAAACTGCTTGTTTAAGTATATTTTTTACTAATTGAATTATTACATTTGAAAAGTGTAGTTTTTTCTTTCAAAAGACTATGAAAATCATTTCTTTATAAATATTTTCGTATTGAAATAAAAAAGTGTTTATTTACAGTGTATATTTGTATAAAAATAATTATATAATACCTTGGTTAATGAATAAAAAATACTATCTTTTAAACGAGAATATATTTCATTTAACGAGGTAAACGTCTTCTTATAACAGAAATCCGTTTATTTCTAAATATATGTCTTAAGAGAATTAGAAGATTCGATCTTCTGACGTAATTTTCGGTTTATTTTGGTTGATCGTCTATGGTAAACTCCAATACCGTAAAATAATCAAAAGTAACTTGTATGAACTCTAAAAATATAAATTCCAAAACCGTAATGAAAAAGATGTTACTTATAAATTATCTACATTTCTTGAAAATAACAATAGAATTTATACTTACTGTCTTTTAAACGAAAATATCATTTATTGGAAATAATTTCAGCTGTAATATGTAACAATTAACTCAAATGCTTATAAATTGTAAGCCACATGGTTTAATAAAAACGAGCTCTTGGAAAGGAATTTCGGAAAGAAGTGCAAAACGTTTAGTGTTAAAAAAGCATGAATTAATTGTCTTTGATCTGTTCCCAATACTTATACATTGTATTATTAATATTCTAATAATTATCCAGCAGAAAAATTATATAAAAGCTATCCATTCTCGTTATACTTCTGTGTCAGTATATTTTTTAATATATTTATTTGTTATAATATCTTAAATTGTAAAGAAGCTGATTTATACAAATCTTAATTCTGCGAAAGTTCACTATTACGTTGATTGTAAATTATAGACTCTTCTAATATTCTGTTTATAGAGTTCAATCATTATACTTATAAATATCCAGCAGAAAACTAACCATTCATATTTTTTAACAAGTAAATAAAGTGCGAAATGTTCTAATATTTACGTTTTGATCGAAGGAAATTTTTTTTTGTTAACAAGTAAATATTGCTGCGCACTGTTATAGACATTCTACACTTATTCAAAACGAAACAACTTCGGGCCTATTATTATATAGATGCAACAGAAGCTGACCGTGGTGGCCGAGAGGATAGCGGCGTCGGTGCCTTGAACACTGACATTAGGGTTTCGAATACGACACAGATACAAAGATTTTTCAGAATAAAATAAATTAAAACGTCCACCCCCGTCGTTCCCTTGGCATCCGTATAGATCAAATCCGTCCACTCCCGTCGTTCCCTTGGCATCCGTATAGATCAAATCCGTCCACTCCCGTCGTTCCCTTGGCATCAAACCCCCCTGTTCCTGTGGGATACATGACCTCGATCCAGAACCGCCTGGAGAATGGGTTTTTCCTGAATTATACGGCAGCCATCCTTGAGAAAGGATCAATGACATCCTATCATGCAAGAAGACTAACGACAATACTGGTCATATAGCACAAATAAAAGCGTCTCTATTGTTTGGACAAGTTAGCCGAGAGGTTAGCGTTGATGGTTCTAAACACAAACATACGGGGTTCGAATACGACTCAGGTAAAAAGATTTTTTTCAGAATCGACGGCACCAGTCTTGAAAGGGAAAGAGTTAACTAAAAGGATTAAAAGGGTTGAAAGGGTTAAACGAAAGGGTTGAAAGGGTTAATGACGTAAGACCGCCTGAAGGCTGGGTTTTTCCGAAAATTTGGGGGGGCTAAGTGACCCATCTCAACAAGCGCATTCTCTACTTACAGTGAAGTGAAGTGCAGTACAATACAGTAAAGTGAAGTGAAGTGCAGTACAGTGAAGTGAAGTGCAGTACAGTACAGTGACGCGAAGTGCAGTACAGTACAGTGAAGCGAAGTGCATTACAATACAATGAACTGAAGGCAGTACAGTACAGAGAAGTGAAGTGCAGTACAATACAGTAAAGTGAAGTGAAGTGCAGTACAGTAAAGTGAAGTGAAGTGCAGTACAGTACAGTGAAGTGAAGTGAAGTGCAGTACAGTACAGTGAAGTGAAGTGCAGTACAGTACAATGAAGTGAAGCGCAGTACAGTACAGAGAAGTGAAGTGGAGTACAATACAGTGAAGTGAAGTGAAATGCAGTAGAGTGAAGTGAAGTGCAGTACAGTACAGTGACGTGAAGTGCAGTACAGTACAGTGAAGTGAAGTGCAGTACAATACAGTAAAGTGAAGTGAAGTGCAGTACAGTGAAGTGAAGTGCAGTACAGTACAGTGACGCGAAGTGCAGTACAGTACAGTGAAGCGAAGTGCATTACAATACAATGAACTGAAGGCAGTACAATACAGAGAAGTGAAGTGCAGTACAATACAGTTAAGTGAAGTGAAGTGCAGTACAGTGAAGTGAAGTGCATTAAAATACAGTGAAGTGAAGCCAAAACAGTACAGAGAAGTGAAGTGCAGTACAATACAGTGAAGTGAAGTGCATTAGAGCACAGTGAAGTGAAGTGCATTACAATATAGTGAAGTGAAGAACAGTACAGTACAGTAAAGTGAAGTGCAATACAGTACAGTACAATATAATAAAATACAGTACAGTCAAACTATATAACTAGTTTGAAAGACTGTTATTTAAACCAATATTTTTGGTTTTTGTTTTATAATAAAATAATTAAGTATTCCAGAAAAAGGTCTTTTTTTGATAGATTGTGTACAAAATTGTATAACGAAAAAACATTAAATTAGGGCTGATAACTAGTGCTTTACAGTAGGGTTGAATAAATTTCAACAATTTCCTTATGTTAAAAAAATCGATAAACCTGAGGTAATTATATTCGGTAAAAGTTCAATTAAATCTAATCCATTTAATATTAATCTGTACAAAAACTAACTTTCCAGGAAGCAATTAGGTATTTGTTTAAAGTGCTACACAGCTGTAATGCACATTTTAAACATGCAATTTGTTGGGAATTATTTTTTGTACTATTTTGTATTGATAGAATGTTAGCTTCGCCATTAAACATTTTCACAGCTAGTAATTTTCTGCGAAATAGTTTCCACTTTTAATCTAGAGGCGATCTATTCTAGAATGTTTGTAAAACTAGACAGCCGAAGTCAGTTACACACTGAACACGGACAATTCTAAGTGCTAAGAACATTTAGTGTTTCATTTTGTTACTATTTGACTTTAAATACCGTAATCATGCTATGTACATTTAAAAATTTAATAGTGGATATTTCGTAGTGATATAGAATTGAATTGAAGTTAAATTTTTTTTCTTTTTACAAAAACCCAAAACTGTTATCATTGCCTTTACATAGTCGTATAAACTAAATGTCTATTAAATTAAATAAACTAAATAAGTAACTAATAATATTAACTTTAATTAAATAATACTGAACTAAGTGAATACCTAACGGCTTTCTTGCTGGCGCGTTTCTAAACAATCGTTCCTTTTACGAAGCAAAGCCTTGTCTAAGGAACGATTGCTTCGAAACGCGTCAGCAAGTAAGCCGTTACGCATTCACTTAGTTAAGTATTATTTAAATAAAATTTAATCAGTAAATTAAAGGTTACTATAACAAGCTACTTTATTATTATTATACAAATTCAAACAATTATATAATTAGATTTAAGAGAAAAAGAATAAAGTATTGTTTACAATTTTTAGATTTTTGTTTAGCAAAACTATACGCAAATTGCTTGATTTCTTTGTGAAAATAACATTCACTGATACTTGTCTTCTGTTTAATTGTTGTTTAGTCTATGTAAACTTTTACTTATGATGTACTACTGTTCTAACAAAGTACTGTACGTTTTGTCCACATTATGGCTACTTCCAAATCAATATTTTCGAAAATGTTTAACGTCTTCTGTTTTACCGTTCCATTCTTCGCGAACATAGTATAAAACAATAAGTTAAAAACTATACGATTTCTAACAACATTTTATGAGGTGAAATATTTGAAATTCCTAATATACTCATTTTTATTTCTGTTAGAGTGTTTTCGAGTACATCTTTCTGCGTTTCCTTTCTTGACGCGTTTCGGAATGACTCCATTTTCATAACTTAAATAATACTAAATAGTAATACTTATTTAACTTTTAGTATGGCAAAGTAATATTTTGTAATGTTAGGTAAGGCAAAAATAATAGATTTTATTGCCTATTTGCAAGAGACACTAAAAATGTTTAGGATTATGTATATAACATAATAGCCAACTTTACTGGATTTTTATTAGAAATATACAGTTTTCTTAGTTATTTTACAAATTTTGTAATATGTTTTTCAACTTCTGAAATTATATATAATAAAATTTTCAACAAATGAAACTACATTGGTCTAATAAAATTCAGTATTATATCTAAAAAATGTACGTACAATTAGGTACAGAAAATATTACAATTTTCAATATTTCAACTTCTTTAGAAAATAATAGAATGCGCCATATCACATGAAGAAGCATTTACTTTTGTTCATAATCACTAACGATGTTAAAAAATATTAAAAATATTTTCGTTAAACATTATAAAAACGCAAAAAACACAACAAGAATGATTTATTTACAATTTATTAATCAACGTTTCGGTTCCCTTAAGAAATGAAGAAAGTAATTGTCTTCGTACCTCATTTATGTGAGTTTTTATTACGTTTATTTATTTATGTTCCACTGTTGTATTTATTTATTTCGTAAAATATATTTTTTCTAAATACTATGACTAAAGTCAACAATCGCCGTATACAAAATAAATTAGTTTCTATTCACTGTCTGAAATAAAATACTTTAAAAATGAAATGTATAATATTTTCTAAACGGGATAAAAATAAGAAGCTGTCATTCTTTTTCAAACATTCATCAAACATTTACTAGTCTATATTTTACGCAAGGTTGAATTCTGTCAAAATATTTTCCAAACAATTCCCCCACTAAATACGTGACCCTCAAACATAACGTCCAAGTAATAACAAGCTTCTGACAGTCCATAATAAAAATAATATGTTACAAAGTTAAAATTGATTAAAAGGTTTTGACTTTATCAATTTAAACAATCAATTCCTACTTTTAAATTGCTCACACTCTCATTATATTTATAGGCCTATACCTTAGTCAATATTTCCTTCGAAATATTTTTTATTCATCCATTCAAGTCCAAATAAATGTTTTTAAACTTTTAGTGGGAGATACTTAATGTTAATACATTTTTTCAAATATTAATTCATTTATAAAATTTAAACAGTAAACTCAACTATTAATTAATTTTGCTGTCTATTTTGCCACTCATTATTGTGATTCCATTCATGTATATACATATTTATATTAATTGTAATTATTTAATCAAAAGTAACTCAAATAAAATTTCTCTTTCTTGACTTACGTAAGAATTGACTTTAATTTTGTTTACGTTCATTGTCAATATTTTTGTTAGAAACGTATTGTCTTTGCCAGAACTAAATGTTTTCTTAGTATTTCAGTTGTAGCAGAATAAGAACTGAGGGTCGACAGCTAGCGGCTTTGTTAATTTTTCGCGGTATGGATGACTTGGTATGTCATACGGATAATTCGGTGACTAATTCTGTGTGAAATCTTGAGAAAAGATTTATGTTTAGCATAGGTCTGTGTTTGTTTGTTAATTAGCAGATTATTATGTTCTTGTTTGTATTTATATATATTTTACCAGATAGTATTTTGCAGATCTATAGATGTATAGATCTATATATATATATGTATAGACCTATAGAAGTATAAATGTATAGATTTATAGATGTATAAATTTATAGATCTATAGATGTATAGATGTTGATTTCCGTCACCTTTATGACAGCATTTGCAGGGATTATGAGTTCAAGTTTCATTAAGATTGATGCAAGATTTGATTTATACTCGTACGTATGTAGCAGGCTTGAAATAATCCTTTTTGTTCTTTATATTTTTCAGTTAATTTCTTTCTTTTTTTTGTTACGGCGAGACTTTATTTGTTACAGTGTGTGTATTTGTGTACACACACACACACACACACACACACACACACAGTGAGACAGACAGACACACACACACACACACACACACACACACACACACACACACACACACACACACACACACACACACACACACACACACACACACACACACACACACACGAACAGACAAACAAACACACACATATACGAACACACATACACACGAACAGACAAACAAACACACACACAGATACGAACACACACACAGTGAGACAGAGACACACACACACACACACACACACACACACACACACACACACACACACACACACACACACACACACACACACACACACACACACACACACACACACACACACACACACACACACACACACACACACACACACACACACACACACATACACACACACACACACACATACACACACATACACACACACACATACACACACACACATACACACACATACAGATAAGTACACAAAAACACCCCTTCGAACACACAAACAAACATACACACCATACACATACACACACACACACACACAGACATACACACACATACAGATACGAACACACACACAGATAAGTACACAAAACACCCCTTCGAACACACAAACAAACATACACCACACACACACACACACACACACACACACACACACACACACACACACACACACACACACACACACACACACACACACAAATACAAGGGGAAGGTAGAGAGGGATATATAGTGATGTTTACCTTTAGCATCAAGTCACAGTTTTTGAGCAGACTAAAAGTTACTAGAGAAACACAGTTACAGCTACAATGGTTTGGTAGTCATATTAATATCCGTGCCTTAGAAAGTAGGAACAGCTGTTTATAGAAAACTGAAGTATGAACACTGGTAATGAGTCTGAGAGTAACAGAGTGAAAGATAGGACTTTAGTTTCAGAGGAAATACTTTAGCGTTTCAGTTTGCGTTCATACATTGCATTTATATTAACCACCCAACGGAGTTAAGTCAAAATTATGCTAGGGTAAGTGATTTTAAATCACACCATTAATCAGTATGTCATAGATAGCATATTCCGAGGTAAAGCTAAATTCTGAATTTATTTTGTAAAGGAATTATATTATTCTTCGTTGATTTCATAAAATGTCGATTTACGAAATACATTATTTAAAGTTTGAGAATGTTAAGTTTTGTATGGTAATATGTCCATCTGAGTTGAAATATGTGTTTATTACTTAGTAAAGGTTTGGGCATAAGCCCTTAAATGGATGATTTTCTATTTTAAAATCGAAAATGTAGCTTAATTTAAATAATATTCGTAAAATTATATTCTTCGTTAATATACATAAATATTAAGTGTCAATATAAATTAGATATTTCTAGATACTATTATCTACATGCTTCCAGAAATGTAATTATTTATGTTTATATTGTGTCAATGTTGTTACAGTGTAATGATAATTATTGTATTGCTATAAAAACCTATACAAGGTTTTATCTTAATCAGTAATAAACCATTTTGATGATGGTTATAAAGGGATTTAAAACCAATATTTACGTAGTTGGTTTAAGGGTGTTTTTGATTTTCAATTCGTTGACAATGCCAGAAAGTAAAATTTGTTTACACATGTCTAAGAAGAGCAATGAATTCTTTAAAATTAATACGAACAATTCAACCTGATTTTAGTCACGTTGTTAATTTACTTTACAAAATACTTTACATTTGAATAGTGAATATAAAGTACTAGGGGAACTACTGACAACAGATCATGATAATAAAAATGGGGTTAGTTTTCCCGGATACGGAATTCATTGGCGCTATGGCTTACTATGACAAGTGCGCATTTCCATGTCGGTTCGTTAACCTTAGAAGCTACCTCGCTCTGATACAAGTTTATATCCGCCATTTATAGGAAATACTAATGACCAGCATACTCTAGCTATCTACCTCTTGTAGAAACTGCCAGGTGAAAAGGAAACAAGTAGCATTGTCATTTACATTTATTCCAGAGGAAACTACTCGCTACAAACTTTGAAAATGATTTTTATTCCATTGAGGATGGAATAAATAAGTTTTGTTTTTAGTTGAGTTTGAAAAGGCTCAGGGATTTATGTCAGGCTACGTTAGAGAAGTGGTTCCCAACTCGTAGATGTCTTTGGACAACTCAGCCTGAAAGTGCATCATCACGGACCACCTATTACATCACTTACAACTTGTAAATAATTTCAAAACCAAATATATAAAAATATTTGTTTAAACCAAAAAAATTGTTATTAATTACGAGTCTATTATAATTTACAATAATAAAACATATAAATTTTAATTTTAAGAACGAAGGCTACAATGTGTACCACAAAAAGTAGAAATATTTTAACTTCAAATTGTCTTTTAATGATATAAAGAATACAAAATTGACTTATTCGAAAATACACCTTATTTTTGCAATGCATCTTTTGTGCAAAAATATTTTAGAGAAGCCGATGAATCCTAGGATTAAGGATTTGTTAGGAAACGCTCACATGTTATAACTGGATTTAAAACCAGTTTCCTACATGCCAAAATTATTATGATTTTTTTTTTAAATGCTCTATTAATTATTGTTTAAATAAATAAAACCACTATTCCACAAATAACGTTTTCATTTTTTTATCACCTTGTGTACATTTCAATTTCACAACAATCATCGTCAGACGTAATTTGTTACATTAAAACTACCTCAGAAATAGTTTGTTTTGTAAATTACCTCTGAGGATGATTAATCTGCAATTGAAATATACATAAGGTAATAAATAAATGAAAAAGTTATTTGTGTTATATAGGTTTTATTTATTATAATTAAACATTACGCAACAGTTGATTTACACAGTTGTAATGACTGTTGTGTTTTAAGATAATGTAATAAATCAGGATTAATGTATTTATTTAATATCTATAATACAAAATAGTGTTTTGATTTAATCACGGGAAAATATTTATAAACATTTTCTTTTATAAAATTTCTTCTATTAGCTCAAACTCTCCTGGTGTATATATATACCTTGTACAAATTTTCAGTCGCTAATAAAATACGTTTTTATTCACCCAATCAAGTTCAAATACATTTTTTTTAAAACCTATAGTGGATGACAATTGATGTTAATATAGTTTTTTCCAATACTTATTCAATAACTAAATTATAAATATTTTGGTGTCTATAAGGATTCGAACTATGAATCTCCATGTTCAAAGTCTAGAACGTTTAGGCACTGCGCCAACTATTCAAACCCAATAATAGAAATTCTCAAAGACGTATATGAATTTTTTCCCTGAAATAAACAAAAACAATGATAAAATTTTGTTTCTTGTCCTCAGTAGGAATTTACGTTGAGAGTTTTTTTTATATTACTTGTTTATAAGCAATCACTACGGACCGGAATCTCACTGGTTGGGAGATAGTAAGAGGTATACTCACCTAGAATTGGTTATGTGAAGAGCAATCGATTGCTATTGACTGAAGAACGTGTGAGTGGACATATGCGATCAAATCAGTAGGCTTGCTCTGTAAAATAGATGTTAAAAGTAACTGTTTTAACAAGTATATTATAGGGTATATAAAAGTCCTACCATAATTATTATCCTGTTTTTTATAGAAAGTTTTAACCAGGGTAATTTCATTTTCCAAATAACTGCTTATACCAACATAACAGAACATCAGAATAATTTAAATAAACAAATTTAAACTTTGAGTTATTTTAACATACAGGTAAAACTGAGTTACATTCAAGAAACTGAATTTGAAAGCTCTTCGTGACAGTTACCAAAAGATAATTTCTGTAGATAACTCTCAAAACCTGGAGTAAATAGGCCCGATTTATGGTCCTGAACCACCTACAGGAACTTCTAAGACGGCTGTGGTTGTATTTCTGGGGACGACTTGGTAATGTTGAAGATGAGGACTCAGATCAGAACACACTTTCGAAATCTCGCTGAAGTCTGTGACTGCATGTCTGGGAATATCTCTGTAGATTTGGAGCTACAGATCCAGTTTATGGTCCTGGACCAGCTACAGATCCTTTAAAAAGACTGTGGTTGTATTTCTAGGGACGACTAGGTATTCTTGAAGATAAAGACTCACATCAGAACACACGTTTGAAATGTCCCTGAAGTCAGTGATTGCATGTCTGGGGATATCTCTATAGGTTTGGAGCTACAGATCCAGTTTATGGTCGTGAACCACCTACAGGAACCTCTAAGAAGACTGTGGTTGTATTTCTAGGGACGACTAGATATTGTTGATGATAAAGACTCAGACCAGAACACACTTTCGAAATGTCCCTGAAGTCTGTGATGCATGTCTGGGGATATCTCTTTAGGCTTGGAGCTACAGATCCAATTTATGGTCTTGAACCATCTACAGGAACCTCTCAGAAGGCTGTGGTTGTATTTCTAGGGACGACTTGGTAATGTTGAAGATAAAGACTCAGATCAGAACATATTTTCGAAATCTCCCTGAAGTCAGTGATTGCATGTCTAGGGATATCTCTGTAGGTTTGGAGCTACAGATCCAGTTTATGGTCCTGAACCACCTACAGGAGCCTCTCAGAAGGGTTTTGTTGTATTTCTCGGCACGACTTGGTAATGTTGAAGATAAAGACTCAGATCAGAACACACTTTCGAAATCTCCCTGAAGTCAGTGATTGCATGTCTAGGGATATCTCTGTAGGTACAGATCCAGTTTATGGTCCTGAACCACCTACAGGAACCTCTCAGAAGGCTGTGGTCGTATTTATGGGGACGACTAGGTAATGTTGAAGTTAAAGATTCAGATCAGAACAGACTTTCGAAATCTCCCTCAAGTCAGGGATTGCTTGTCTGGGGATATCTCTTTAGGTCTGGAGCTACAAATCCAGTTTATGTTCCTGAACCACCTACAGGAACCTCTCAGAAGGCTGTGGTCGTATTTCTGGGGACGACTAGGTAATGTTGAAGTTAAAGATTCAGATCAGAACACACTTTTGAAATCTCCCTCAAGTCAGTGATTGTGTGTCTGGGGATATCTGTTCAGGTTTGGAGCTACAGATCCAGTTTATTGTCCTGAACCACCTACAGGAACCTCTCAGAAGGGTTTTGTTGTATTTCTCGGTACGACTTGGCAATGTTGAAGATAAAGACTCAGATCAGGACAAACTTTCGAAATCTCAGTCAAGTCAGTGATTGCTTGTCTGGGGATATCTCTGTAGGTTTGGAGCTACATATTCAATTTATGGTAGGGTACCGAATCTACTTCATATGCCACTGAGATGGTTGATGATAAATCGTTACTTTTGTGCTCGGTTTATGTAGTCAGAAACAGGACTTATCGATGTTTCAACTCTTTTTATATTGAGTCCTTATTGTTAACATCCTGTGCTCAAAGTGGCTCATAAAGCATTAACATAGAAGTAACTCAGAATCTTGAAATGTAAAGGCAAAGGCGATTTAGTTCATTTTGTTTACGTGAATTCAGAATAACTAAATCAATATAATGTGATGTAAAAATATCAAATGTACTAATAAAAGTTGAAGGAACAATCAGCTGCTGGTGTTGCGATCCCTGGAGGGTTGTCATCTTCTGGTGAACTATTTGCAGCTCAATAATACAGTGAATAAAAATACTGAATGGTTGCTTAGGTTTGGACTTGAAATAGTTCCCAGAACGCTATGAAGAGACTTCAGTGTGCAGACATTGGTGAAAGTGTGTAAGTGGGCGGAGAATAGGAAATCTTTGAAAATGACCGAATGAATATATTCACAAGCCTCAGTACAAAGCACAGTCGGGGGATGTACCGCGGCTGCTATAGATGGACTACTTAACTGGTGAAGATAGGGAGGATCTGAATAGTGTAGAGGAAGACAAACATTAATAACGTCAATTTGTTAAATCAACTGAAGCAAAATAAAACAGAAAACCCTTTTGAAGTTAGTAGATATGAACAACGACTATAGTAAATATTTCAAAGCTTTTTGTAAATGAACAGCTGTATACGCATAAACAAACAATACTCTCAAAGGTTTCAAATGTTTTAAATTAAAATACTGCAAATTATCCCATGGAAATACTGTATGTAGCAAAGTCATCAAATAACTGTAAATACAATAATAGGAATCGTACTTTATAGTGAAATTACAAACAAACATCATGTTACTCACCCAATGAAATGAAACGAAATATAAAATACAATAATAATTTATAATATAACATTATAAAACGTAACATAAAAACTCTTTCTCTTTCTCCCTTTCTCTCTCTCTCTCTCTCTCTCTTCTCTCTCTCTCTCTGTCTCTCTCTCTCTCTCTCTCTCTCTCTCTCTCTCTCTATATATATATATATACTATATATAAATATAAAATACGTTTTCTTGCTTAATAATTTAAAACAACACAGGTTATTCAAATACAAGAATATTTATTAATTTATATCCAAAGCTTTTCGTTGGCAAACAGTACCAACATCATCAGGAACGAAAATTACAATAATTTAATTATTGTAATAATGATATATATATGAAATACTGTATGTAGCAAAGTCATCAAATAAATGTAAATACAATAACAGGAATCGTACTTTATAGTGAAATTACAAACAAACATCATGTTACTCACCCAATGAAATGAAACGAAATATAAAATACAATAATAATTTATAATATAACATTATAAAACGTAACATAAAAACTTTTTCTCT
>JBAIZL010000001.1:11090000-11147500 GCA_036971475.1 Prosapia bicincta
CAGCGGAACTAAAGTAAATCGTTTTGGGGATCATAGGA
The DNA here is from genome assembly GCA_036971475.1 of Prosapia bicincta. Classification (NCBI taxonomy): domain Eukaryota; kingdom Metazoa; phylum Arthropoda; class Insecta; order Hemiptera; family Cercopidae; genus Prosapia; species Prosapia bicincta. The sequence continues at coordinate 11,090,039 of JBAIZL010000001.1, forward strand.
GTATAATGTTTCTAACCGTTAAACTCGTAGGAAGAACGGTAAGAGCGGATAGAAGGGCAAAATGTACGACCTTTGAATAGGTTTAAACTCCCCTGGAGCGGATAGCGACACGTGAGTAGAGTGGCTTATCCTTCGTAGGCTCTACAAAGGACAAAGAAAGGTTTCTAATAGGTATTCCAGTGAGTAAACTTGAATATCCCACAATGATGCGGCTCGTGGAGTTAGCATTAAAGCCGATTGAGTCCTTGTAGCGAATTGAATGGGTTATTTCAATATTTATTGCGATCGTATTGCAGGAGGTATCATATAATTATAGTGGTGTTAATGGAAATTCTACAGATATGAGAAAATATAGCACATATATCTAAATTAACTTTATATTACCAATTTTAAAAACTGTTTCAAGAATGGATCTACCATTATCGTCATATTTAAGTTACAAAGTTTTAAAACTATAAAAAGATATAAAAGGTAATTAAGCGTTAACCGACTCATTATAATGCAAATTGCTTCCAGTTCCATTAAGGGTAAAAGAACTAATTACAACTTTTGCATAGAAATAGCTTCCATACAAATAGTTCATTTATAGGGAAAGTTAAAAAAGAACGTTAAGTTTATACGTGATACAAGAGGAAAGCAATAACTAGCATGAGCGGACCGACTCCGTGTCTGGGTAACGCAAGTACAACGAGCAGGAGGTATCGAGCGCCCAATTTATTTTTATATTCATTCCAAGGTCTACTTTTTCGTGGGTTTTTTTACAAGAGACGAGACCAAAAAGCACTTGAAGAGAACAACCGTATCGTAAATTCCTGAGTACATTTTCAAAGTGATTGTATGGCCCTATGTAAATTGCGCCCAGACGGACGAAACGCGAGATTTGACGGTGGGTGCGCCGTGAGGTGGGGGCAAAGATTGGGAGAGGAGAAAAAAGACATACTCATGTTCCTTTGTTCTGAACGGAGACAGACGGACGAAATTGTGGGAGTATTATGCTGATAATCATCTCCGAGAAAAATAAAATGAAGAAAATAATGATCATCGCACAAAATAATATTTCATGTTGGAAGCGGACAGCGTGGCCAGATTTCGGCGAGTGCCCCCCTCCTTGTTCCTAATGCAATTGAAGGTCAGACCATAAAGATTTGAGCTGCTCAAAATGGTGCGTTGACCCAGACTTATGTAAAGTAATTCCTTTTGCAAGTACAGTCTGAGACGCAATTACTTGACTTTCAGTCTTGGTTGCGCAATCAGCCCGCGCAATGCAAGTCTCCCGAGCGTGCATCTCTACTAACTTCTACGACCACCACAAACGTATTGTACATTTTGGACAACTGGTTTATTCAGTAAATAGATTTACTGAAACAGATCTACAAGTTGTCCATTAATGATAGTTTTGAGATATTTCCTTTGTTGTTTAATGAGTTTTTTCTTCTAAACACATCAATTTGTTGCAGTTGTAGGCTAGATTATCATCTTAACGGATTCAAATCGTTTTTCAAAAAGTGTTTTTATGATTGTGCGCGAATAACAAAATCCTGAAGATTTCTTTAAAAATACACGTTAAAATTTTCCGATTGTGAAAATTAAATAAAAACAATTATATTATTTAAAAATACTATAATCTTGAATACTTAAGGAAATCACACTTGTATATATTTTAACGAAATCTTTTCTCTCGCTTTCTTGCTTTTTCCTGGTATCTTGTAAATTTATGCATTACAGTAAATCTATGTACCTATACATTACAGAAACACACAGTTATAGTGATGCAAAAATTTATGGGTTATATGTATGTCTCTCTCTCTCTCTCTCTCTCTCTCTCTCTATATATATATATATATATATATATATAAAGAACTAAGTCAAAATACAAATACAAGAATTATAACTGAATTTACAATTCAGTATATATTTATATACTGTGTAATATGTTATATATGTCTTACGTAAAGGTAAAATATATATGTATGAGTTTGTATAGTTTTAAAGAGGACAGTTAATTAGACTCTACAGCTGATTAGTAGACTAATGATGAAAGGGTGATGAGTAACAGATATGATTAGGTTAGGAGCATTAACATCGTTTATCGTGAAGGGACGAAGAATCTTGTATTGTGGGTCGTCCACCAGAAATAGACTGCCTATCGTTTGTCAAGGAAGTGAGACAACTTTTATTCCCGTGTAAAAAGAAGTTAAATGGAATAAGGATAACTAAAAGCACCTCTAGGGGTTTACGTAAGAGTGAGTGAATAATTCATAAATATATAGCAGAAACACTGTTTACCTGAAACCATACCTACTCTCTGACGGGGTAAGTGAGATTATATATAAATATATATATACTGGATACAAACATTCTAATATTATAGTAATATGTTAACAAATATCCCAGTTCAAAGGTTCTTTACAATATATTGTCACCATTTTAAACTAAAACATATAGTATACGGATAAAATTTGAAAAAATATATTAAATTTTTTCTATTTTGTCAATAGTACTGTAACTTTGTTCAAAATATAGTGATAACGTTTGTTAGCGTAAGTATTAACCGTGTTATTTGTTCATTACATTAAATATTACAAGTTAACGAATATATATATATATATATATATATATATATATATATATATATATATATAAATATCGCAATATGTATTCTTGTGTATTAATAAAGAACTAAGTCAAAATACAAATACAAGTATTATAATTGAATTTACAATGCAAAGCTTTTCCATGGCTAACAGTACCAACATCATCCTGAAATTAAGGATAACAACATACCAACAGGATGAAGTTGGTACTGTTAGCCAACGAATAACTTTGAATTGTAAATTCAATTATAATTCTTGTATTTTTATTTTGACTTAGTTCTTTATATATATATATATATATATATATATATATATATATATATATATATATATATATATATGTATGTATGTATATAAATATATTTACTGATTACAAACATTCTAATATCATAGTAATCTGTTGAAAAATATCCCAGTTCAAAGGTCCTTTACAGTATAATATCCCCATTTTAAAGTAAAACATTTAGTATAAGGATTAAATTTAAAAAAATACATTTAATTTTTTCTATTTTGTCAATAGTACTGTAACTTTGTTAAAAATATAGTGATAACGTTTGTTAGCGTAAGTATTAACCGTGTTATTTGTTCATTACATTAAATATTACAAGATAAGGAAATTTAGTTTTATTCTAAAGTTTCACGTCATTGATTAAAAGTATGATAATTGTAAAAATATTAAAACGTTTAGTGTTACAGAAAAAATAGATCACTAATAATAAATAGCTAATATTTTGTTTTTAAATTAATAATTTATCCTGATTTAAAATAACTCGTTAAAAGAAACATATAAAGAGATAGTGAGATTTAGCAATAATAAATGAAATTCTACTACGCAACACATAGATTAATGCTAATTTAGCATAAACATAATGTTAGAATATTTCTATAAATCTGAATAGACATGAAAACATTGGGTCGCATTTGTAAAAACCTTGCTGCTGCGGAGAAATAGGCTTGCCCCACATGACATCATACACACGTGAGAAAGCTGGTAAATCGAAGGAAAACAAAATGAAGTACTTGGATCACGTGACGGCCAGCAGACAAAACAAGCGGCGAGCAAGCGCGAGTTTCCTCAACTAAGCTGATTACAAGGCACAAAGGGTAATTTAATGCAACTGCATTGTTTGTGGCAGAACGGGCACTTTACTTGCAGATAAACACGTTCCAATAATAAAAGGTCATGATGAAAGAAATTGCTCTTGATAAAATGTTAACGATACAGGTCTATATGCTGGACAGACTAAATTAACTTTCCATTTAACGGAAAATTTCACAGCAATTTTCTTTTGGGCTGTGTAATTTAGCGATATATATGCTACCTATATATGCTACCTATATACCTATATATGCTACCTATATACCTATATATGCTACCTATATACCTATATATGCTACCTATATACCTATATATGCTACCTATATATGCTACCTATATACCTATATATGCTACCTATATATGCTACCTATATACCTATATATGCTACCTATATACCTATATATGCTACCTATATACCTATATATGCTACCTATATACCTATATATGCTACCTATATACCTATATATGCTACCTATATACCTATATACCTGAATATGCTACCTATATACCTATATATGCTACCTATATACCTATATATGCTACCTATATACCTATATATGCTACCTATATACCTATATACCTGTATATGCTACCTATATACCTATATACCTGTATATGCTACCTATATACCTATATATGCTACCTATATACCTATATATGCTACCTATATACCTATATATGCTACCTATATACCTATATATGCTACCTATATACCTATATATGCTACCTATATATGCTACCTATATACCTATATATGCTACCTATATACCTATATATGCTACCTATATTCCTATATATGCTACCTATATACCTATATATGCTACCTATATACCTATATATGCTACCTATATACCTATATATGCTACCTATATACCTATATATGCTACCTATATACCTATATATGCTACCTATATACCTATATATGCTACCTATATATGCTACCTATATACCTATATATGCTACCTATATACCTATATATGCTACCTATATCTGCTACCTATATACCTATATATGCTACCTATATACCTATATATGCTACCTATATATGCTACCTATATATGCTACCTATATACCTATATATGCTACCTATATACCTATATATGCTACCTATATACCTATATATGCTACCTATATACCTGTATATGCTACCTATATACCTATATACCTGTATATGCTACCTATATACCTATATATGCTACCTATATACCTATATATGCTACCTATATACCTATGTATGCTACCTATATACCTATATATGCTACCTATATACTTATATATGCTACCTATATACCTATATATGTTACCTATATACCTATATATGCTACCTATATACCTATATATGCTACCTATATACCTATATATGCTACCTATATACCTATATATGCTACCTATATACCTATATATGCTACCTATAACCTTTCTGATATTTTCACGCGAACGAATTCTTGTGAAACGTTCACGTTAAATGCGCATTCAACATTTTGTGACTGTATTTATTTATTATAATTTTTTTTTAATAGCTTTTTCCGATCCATCAAAAATGTTACATATGATTAAACTTAGATCCTCCTATTTAGGAAATGCTATTTGTTTGTTTTTTGTGATTTTAATAGTCTCGAGAACCACCTCGGAAATGTGTTCTTTTTTATGTTATAACTATTCCGTTTATTCAAATTATAACGGTAAATAGAATACTTTCATAACTCTAGCGACTAAAATCCACTGCTGAAGTTTTTTTATTATCTAAGGAAGGGAGTGTAAAGCGGCCCGTAAATGACCACATTGTAGAAAAATTTGGAGGGGGCAAAATCCACTAAATACGAGACTCACTCGAGAGCCTAGCATTTGAACTCATCTTTTCTACATTTGCTCCGTAGATTTACTAATAAAATACGAACTTTGCGTGTAAAAACTTGAAATCTAAGAGATTTCACTCATAAATAATTACAGGAAACGCCTTGTCTTCCCACAAACAGAAATTTAGGCAGAGCAAATATTTATTAAAATTTTATTAATTAAATTTTTTATAAAATTTAGATATAAAACTATTCCTTTAAAAATCTGAAATATAATTATAATTATAAATACAGTTTTAAAGTTGTAAATATTGAGGTTTTTTAGGAATATTTACTTATTGATTACACTTAGAAAAAGCACTGCTTACTGATGTGTTTCAGCAGACGGGTTTCGCACTAGATCAGTGCATTGCTCGATGCTGTGAGTCACGGAAGGTCTGGCTGCTTAGGTGTGATATGTTGCGAGTGTGGTGTTTTGGTGTTCTGTGATGAGTTACCGTTCACAGAATGGGAGTTGATTATGAAGTTGAATATAGTGTTTGATTGTGGGTGTGTTTTACCGTTTAGAATGTGCTGTGGTCGGTTTTTATGGTATTTGTATATTTCGAAATTTTGTTTATTAATTACACTTGAGAAGAAACGTCACGGGATACAAGGAGCACATAAAAGTCATCAAAACACACAATCCTAATCAAATTTCTCTATTCATATACGTAACACGCTTCACCATGCACTAAAATTTACAAGAATCTAAAAATTTTACAGTTAATCAAGAAAAGCAATAAGCTTAACACAACTGAAAACTTGGAAATATACAAACGTCACAAAAAACCAACCTTAATAAATAGAATATGATAAAGCACACACACAGTCAAGTACTATATTACACAAATAATAGCCTACTCTTTGAACAAAACACCACAGACTTACGCTAGCTAACAAAATTATTGTTATATAGTTATATAAAATGTATAGTTGATGGCGATCATATAAGTTTACGTTACGTAAGCGACACTGACCTCTCCAGCGATGATTCCTCCCCACTCAATGTTCCACGAAACTTCAAAACAGTTCCTTAACCTTACCTGTAATCTAGAAGGATATATATATATATATATATATATATATATATATAAATAAAAATATAAAATACTTTTTCTTGTTTAATAATTTAAAACAACATAGGTTATTCAATACAATTAATAAATATTCTTGTATTTGAATAACCTATGTTGTTTAATATGTATGTATACACATATATATATATACACACATATATATATATATATATATATATATATATATATATATATATACATATATATATATATATATATATATATATATATATATATATACATATGTATGTGTGTGTGTGTGTGTGTGTGTGTTGTATATATATATATATATATATATATATATATATATATATATATATATATATATATATATTTAACATTTAAATGGCTAGAACGGGTCAACCCATTATAAAAAAAACTAATAAATCTACATAATAATATGTTGTAGATTCAAAGCTTAGTTTTTTAAATAACATTTCTCGTAGATAATAACACTATCAACTAAACCCAAAACCACAATTAAAAAAGAAATAAAAACAAAGAATAACGTAACATAAGAAATATAATTAAACAATAACTAAATGCAACATCTTATTATTGATTTGTAAACAGGTTTTATTTTTAAGAAACATTCACTTTTATTATATCACAAATTTTAATTAGAACATGTTTTCGTCAACCATGTTGCCTTCACCAGTGATTAATCTACACTCACTGTTTTTTTTTAGTTATTTTCTTATTGCATTTCTTGTTACTATGAAATTGGGTTTAGTTGCCAATTGTTTTATTATACACTGATTCAGATCTCAAAAAAGTTTATACCTCATAAGAATTTATCGTGTTTGTTGTAGTTAAAATTTTCAACTGTTCATTTAAATTAATTTTTGAGATTTTCATTTTTGTTTTTATAATTTAAAGTTGAACCGTAATATTGATATTGTTAATGTACAAATTGGTATAAGCTTATAAGTAATTAAAGATTATAGGCTTAAAGATTATTACTGCAAAATAAAAGGTACTAAATGTTATGATGGAAGGAACACAACCTACGCGTATAATAGTAGAGAAAAATGTTTATAATAATAATAACAGAAAAAATTCTGTTTATTTGATTTTTTTGTTTACGACTCTTGTTTGTACAGTCGACATTTTTTATCCTTTTTTCTACACTTAAAAATAATTTGGTTTTTCATCAAATTTCCCAGACTGCCAAGCTGCATTCAATTTCCTTATATTTCCGTTTTTCATTTCCTGGCTTCGCCTGTACACCATAAAGCACTCTCCCACGCCCACTGTCTGTCTGTCTGCAGAGTAGTGTTTGCTGTTCATACATCCTCCTATTGTTGCTTAATCGCTAAAACCGTCTCTGCACAATGCAATATTAGATTTAATGACGTCATGCCGGTCCTAATCGCCTCTGTACAAGCAACAAAAACTTGGTAGCTGTTTTAGTTATACATTTACTTCAGTCTATTCATGGCTGGTACCAGCCTTCTATTACTATATTGAGTTATCTCTTAAACGCATTTACTTTGAAATATTATTTATTTTATTCAACTTTAGTTTGCAAAAGAATCAAAGTTTTGAATTTAACTACTTTTAATAATTCTGTGAACAATTTGTCTTCGGAACAAAACTTGACTATAAGATAAAATGGACCAAACTGTGACTTAATTGTGAACCTCTGATGGTCTGTATAGTTGTGATAATTACTATAAAAAAGAAATAATTTTAAATAACAAAGTGTGTAAAATATTAAAAAAAAATAGTGAGTCAAATTTAAAATGTGTTTGTTAAGCAACTGAAAACTGTATCCGTAACTCGTTTTTTTATGACAATAAAACTTTAGAATAACTAAAGTCATGCAGGTCAACATTTCACATTTGACATTGACTGTACTTTGAGGTGTAGATAATTCTCTAAATGGTACGAGTGACATTAAAGGCTAAAGGATTAGAATAGTTTTGATTTATTTGAAAATAAAATTTTAACGTATTTCAAAGGAATAAACCTTTTCAAAACTAGCTTTTAATTCTCAATTTTAACACTATTTAAAAGCATTAAATCTGATAAAAAGCCTGCTCAATATTATAATTTTTGCCGGTCCCAAAGTACCAGAAGTTCCTTTTTTTAGTCCTATTGAAATCCACCTTTTCTTCTTTATTTTCCTTGTACAACCCTTGTAGAATATAGGTAGGCCTATACTTAAAGTGCTTGCAGAATGGGTTGCCATGACTCCCCTTATAGCACCCCCGCAGGTTTTGTATCTCTATCTTAGTCTATATTTACAATTATTCCCTATTCTTTGTAGGTGATAATAAATTTACTTGCTAATCGTCTTATAAATCGTGAGTGTTACGAGCTGTTTAGAAGTACAAAAATTACCAAAAATTAAGAAATTTCACTTAGTTTAATGCCTAGTCTCAGTGCCTAATCCTTAGTGCTGTGGGGCTGTGACGTAGCGTAAAGCAAAATACTTACTGTAATATCCTGAAACGATAAAAACTGGCAATTAATTTTGTAAAATAGTTTAGAATATCTGTATAAGAAACTTTTATTAAAATTTTTTTCAGTTCGGAAGGCAAACGTTCAATTAAAACATACTGAGTTCAACGTTTTTTCAATTATTTATGGGCTGTATGATTAACACCATCCAGTGGAATATGCATTTATAACGAGACAACTTCTAAAATTCCAATTTTACTTTTAAGTAACACATTCAAGACGATTACAATGAAATCCGGAAAAAAAATTTTTTCTCCGCATTACTTACGTGAGAGAGTTCAATACTGTATTTACCACGTCTGCGATTCCGCTGAGATTCTTCATGGAGAACAATATTTCTGTAAAAAAATCTTCAAGAACAAAGATCTGAGTCAACGAGATTTCTTTTCATTGTGAAAAGTGCAATTGCATCCACCCTTGGCCTTGAATGGTCACGTAATAGCCGTTGATAGTTCGGTTCGCTCCGCTCGATCCTATCCTACCTCAACGTGGTGTGATGCCGTTATTCGCAGGAGGATAAAGGCCAGTGGATTGGCCTCAAGTCTTCTCTGAACAAAGCGCTACCTAAGCCCATCGCACTATTGGCAAGCGTCTATCACTATTATACATACATGATCGTTCCACGGGCAATATGTTATATTATCTATACAGCGTACTGTTTAGAATCCTTAAAATTTTCTAATAACGTAATCATTTACGAATTTTAATAATTAATCATTGTCATTAAATGATAAAAACACTAACTCACAACCCATCACGAACGAACTCCGTCTATTAATATGAGTTTACTATTGCAACAACCCTATTTATTTAAATAAAACCTATTTATTTTAATCAAAATAAATTAAACATCCTAACCTTAAATACAATTTTTTATATATGTCTACGTACATTTCAATATCAAAGGAATCATTTTCAGAGGAAGTTGTTATACAAACTAATAATGTAAAAAAAATGTTTACAAAGTCAATTCCTACTTGGGTCAACAAAGAAAAATTTGATTTGGGTTACTATTTAATAAATAATTACACTTTTATAAATAAAGTAACAAATAGGATTAAAACAGCTGTTCGACCACATAACCTGTAACATAAAATCCCAGCTGTTTTATGAAATCATATGTTACCACTTATTTTAAGCCATATTGAAAGAAGTTACAGTATTGTATTCATTGTTTCTTTTGTAAAAAGTGTTTCCTCATACAAAACTAACACGAATTCCTTAAATGAATGAATTAAAATGAGAAAAAATCTGTATTAAAATCAAGTGTCATCCACTAAAAGTTTAAAAAAATGTATTTGAGTAGATGAATAAAAAGAATTTTACTAACGCTTGAAATCTTGAACAATGTATTTATGGGAAGTGTGTGAACTAATAGAAGAAATTGAATGACGACTCTAGACTTAGTCATTGAAACGAGTATTATGAGTAAACTGTTGATTGTGAGTTGGTGTTTGTGTTATTTTGTAATTATTGTCTTTGCTCACAAGCTGAGCTGAAGAGTTTTAGAACAATCAAGTTTACTTTTACCTATAGCCTATTTCTTTTGTTATTATTATAAACTTAGGAGAAGTTCACTGAAGACAATAAACTGCGAGGAACGTAGATCATTAATAGAAATGTCAAAAAGTATTTTAATTAGTCGTTATATCTTAAATTTAGGCTATAGAAAAAATCAATTGTACAGAAAAACATATTTTGTAAAACAGAAATTTTAAAATTAAATAGAATTATTTCTATTCTTTTATCCAAGGTTTACGACATAGAAAATTTATAATTGACATCTGAAATATCAATAGGAGGGATGATTCTGATTCCTCTTTTTGCAAAGTTTATTAATACTGCGTTCGAGCTATGATAAACATTGAGCAGTCACTAGACGGCCTCAATGGTTTTATTGTGTCTATATTTGCTTAAGTACTTTGTTGTAGCTACATAAATCTTACAGCACGACCTAACAGTTCGTTATAACATTCAAAACACTGATCTAAACACTTATTAATGAGTTTGAAATTTCAGTGATTTACTGATTTCCACACAATCTCCGTGGAACCAATTATTGCACAGGTCACACCCTACATAAAACCTAAAACCAAAGCAGCAAAATATAGGTAAACAAACTTGTGTTTCACCAATTACTTAATGATAAACATTTTTCTAACTAAAAAGAATGTTTCAAATATTCTTTTATTATGCTTTTTAGTCTTACAGTAAGGAATATAATTTTCAATGATATTGGGAAATAAGTACTGAAGAATGAGAAGTAACACAACATTTAAGGGTAACCAAGTATTTTTTGAGGTTGGAAGAAGCTAAAACTACTGGCCCTGCAAGAAATTGTCCTCTTAGAATGAAGAAAAGCTGGTTCATGTGGAAACAAAGTACTGACTAGGCTGTGACACTGAAATTTCGATGTCAACAGCACATAGTGAGGTCACCTGCGCTGCTTAGTCAAGCTCAGACTGCTGTAGTGATGTGTTCTCTGCTGTATGTGCATATTTTGATCCCGATTAGTGTGAAGGTAGTGACGACATGTCTGCAGTAGCTAAGGGGTGAATGATAGGTAATTTACCTAATAGGCGATTTCCAGTGCATTCAATAAACAAGAAAAGAGGTAGTTTAGGGAAATACCACCAGCTTTAACTGAACTAAAAGATGACTCCGAATGATTTCATTACTATATGAGGATGACCCCTGAGCCATTCACTTTTATACTTGAAAATATTGCTCCTAAGTTGGAAAATATGAGTTTCTCACAACAATTTTAATCATACTCCGATTTTATCTGAGGAAAAGCTACCGCAGTACCAATGTTGACAGTCGAATTTCCCTCGCACGGCATAATGTGATGTAGAAGGGGCGGGACGATCTTGAACAAATCATTCAGTGCGAAGCAGCCTAATAGACCAACCATATAAAATTAAATCAGTTTGTTTTCAAAAAGCATCGATGTAATGACCCTGGAGGGCCTCGAAATGCACCTCCACCTCGACTTCTCTGTTATGCTCAGCTCCGTATGTTAAAGTGTGTTTGATTTACATAAATGTTGGCATCGACCATGACCTACACTTCCACTGCGACCAACTTGTACTGTTCACACTCATAGGCCGCGGAGTTTAAAAGGTAAAGTAAAGTAAGATACAAGAAAAAAAACTTAAGACATTAAAAAAATTCCAGCCAGAAATAATAAGTTGATCAACATGTTTCAATTAGGGTTTTAAAAGACAAGGATTTCAACCAAAAAATTTAAAATTCGGTATAAATGTAGTTTTTAATACCCTACTTAATACATTTAACTGCAAAGGTGAAGAAGATGACTGCTATACAATGGATAATGAAGATAAAATATGATGTAAATTACGTTTTAGCTTCTAGAAATACCTTGTCAATATTTCAAGAATAATTAGGGACAAATTGTATTAATATCAGAATTTCAGTTTGGAATCGAAAAGTCGGACTGCAAGTCAGTCAAATAGTACTAGTTTTGGTAGCGTTAGAAGTAAATGGATGACAATCGTGTCTAAAGCAAAAAAAAAAGAAAAAAAAGAAAAAGAAACTGTATACACCTATACAGGTCTTTAGAACACTGAAATTTGGGTGCTATTTTTAAAGTTTGGATCATACTAAAATTGTACGATTTGTTTTTATTCCAAGCGTCAAATTGCAACGAGCTTTAGTAGCATTAGAAATAAATGGATTACTAACGTCAGAAGCAAAAAAAATACTGTGTTTGCTTGTACAGGTCTTCAGGGCATTGAAATGTGGGATAAAGTTTTTAAGGATTGGATCCTGCTAAAGTTTAATGATTTGTTCCTTTTGCAAGCAAGTTGAATTGCAACTAGTTTTATTATCATCTGAAGCAAATATCCGGACGTAACCTAGGCTTTCTTCTACAACAAAACACACTCGGATCTTCAGTGCACTTAAATGAAGGCAGCATATATTCAAAATATATTTAAAGTTTCGAGAACACAATAAATGTGTCGCTATTTTGCAAAACTTTCTACTCTTTGATTATACCACGGACACTTACTTATCCCAAGGAGTGCAAAGGACAGTTTGAGAACTGACGAATTTATATTTGTATAAATACATAACGAATACCCACAGTTACCTTCACTTCCCGAACCCCGAGAGCTTCAAGTTTCATTACAAATAGTTGTTGTAGAGTTAAGTTTCGAGACACATACTTCTGCACTTCACGAACATGTGGCGTCCAAGGCGTACCCCTTAAGTAGTTTCGTTTCGTAAAGGTTACACAGTGCATGCGTTATGCGTTCCTACGTTTTATATTGCACATATTAATAATGCAACACTGCTGGTATCTCGTCGTATCTACCGTCGTACAATGTTAGGCGCCAACTTCATTTGAAAGTATAAAACAGATCTGAGTACGGCGCGTTAGTACTACGTTCACCTCGCCTCATACAGCTCATACACATGTTTTTATTTCTCAAAAAAAAAAAATTATTTTTAGCAATAAACGTGTATTTATTTTTCTTTAGAACTTAAAGTTTTTCGAATAAAATCATATATTTTTTCATATTTCTAAAAACTTTACGGTTATGTTTAAAAGGCATTTAATTATATAATAAATTATCTTTTTTTAAAACAATTTTGCATTTTAAAAAGTGATGTAGGTAATTTGTAATTTCTGGTTTGCAACAAAAATACATCTTAATTTTACCGAGTAGCGGGTAGATAAATTTCTTCCTCGCAGTTGATAGTTGGTCTACTTCAAGTATTCCTATGCTTATGTCCACGAGATGCTATAATTTCCTTCTTTTCTCGAAAACATGATTAACTATACTCTTTTCTTGGTCCTACATGATTCCATCTACACTTCCTTAACCTTCTTTTACAAAGCGGTGTAACTGATAGACACCTGTTATTGTCCATGAAGGAGGTATACTTTTGGTAAGTCACCCCTCACTCGTGATAACATGACTTCCCTCCCTATATAATCTACCACCGGTTATTATGTCCGCACACGAACCATTTACAATCCTTTCTTATCCTTCGTGAACCACGAGTCTTGCTGAATATTACTAGACAAATACTTTAATTTTAACCTCAAATTCAATTTAAAAATTAGCAATAGGGGTTCTATTTTTATAAAAGCAATGGTTATATAAAATGTATATAAGAACATATATTAGTAATAAATTGATTGTAATTAATATTTTAGTATCAAAAGAAAATTAGTGACGGGTTACTCTAGCTAGAGAAAGTGTTTGAGAATGTACAAACAATTTTCTTCATTGTAGCGACACTCTTATTAAATAATGCCGATCAATGAATCAATATAATTATTAGTTAGAAGTTTTAAATTCAACTTTTTCCATAAAATAAAATCTGATTCGATTTATACACGTCTCTCATATTTTCTTTATATTTCTTGCTACACCCTATAAATTTTTATGTTTTGGTGTTCTCTTCACTTTAATCTATTCACTTTTACTCCCTTTCCTTTCAGTTTATATATATATATATATTTATATATATATATATATATATATATATATATATATTTATATATATATAGGGAGCTAATGAAGCTGAAGCAGAATCCGCCATCTTGGTTGAGGAAAAAGCATCCAGTACACACATCCATGCAGCGCACAATATTTAATAAAAACTTTCACCTTAATCAAGGTTTAAACCACTTAGACTGGGAATTATATTTTGCAACTTGGCGGGTATAAGCAGCACTTTTCAGTCATTCAGAATATTAAACCATAAATTTAATTCAATATTTGAAAAACATTAAAAAATTGGATTTAATAAGGGTTGAAGTTTAATTAACGTAACACAGTTAGTAAGCGACTATTTTTCGTATTTGTTGGTAGAAACGTTTTGTAAGCTTAAAAGTTTGAGATAATTAGTGAAATTTTAATATTTTTTTAATTTCATGTTTGTAGGTTCTTTAGTTTGCTGCTAGTGAAATCGTAAAGTAAAAAGCTTTTAAACGCTGCGCGTCACATGTTCTCCGAATACTGCAGGTCGCGGCTTTTGTTCCCGTATGATGCATGAATGCATTTCTAAGAATTTCTTCAGTAAAATAATTTGCACTTTTGTAAATAATTGCCTTTTTTTCATACAAATTAAAATGTATTTAACTAGACAATTTGAAGTTTCTCTAGTAAAATTATTTATTTTTATAAATGTTTCAAGATGATAAAAATGATTTATTTGTACAGTGGCAAAATTATATTACAAGGTCTTTTATTTTCTGAGTTTATACTAAAATACAGAAAAAGTATTGTAATAATACAATAATAGTGTAAACAGTATAAATTTTGAGGTCCGCTTATCCAAAATATGTTTTCCAAAATGTATGTATGAATGTATATGTGTCTCAATATGGATCTACAACAAAAATTACAGGACCGACTTTGCTGAAATTTGGAATATTTATGTCCATTCTGTTTAGAAACGGAAAACTAATTTTGAAATATTAAAAAATAAAAAAATCGATGGTTAAACCAAAAACCAATAAAAACTAAAACTAAACTAATGTTAAAAAAAATAATAATTATCCGCGATTGAAAATGTTCGGTTCGTTTATGTCCACTGGTCTTATAGATAGACGGTGAGTGACATTTTAAATTTAACAAAGTTGTCTTACAAGCAAAAACAAATTAAAAATATAGCATTTTATGTCTTGTATTAATGTGAGAGAGTGTCAGCTACCTGGTACCGTTTATTTGTAATAGCTCACCATGTTTTATAATTTTGTGATAGAAATATTACATGAAAAACATTACTACTGGCACTCGGGAGTTGACTTGACACTCGGGACTTCAGTGTGCTGGGTCGGAAAGTGGAATGGGTCACCATCTTGGCTGGGGGGGGGGCCTTTAGTCATAACATCTCTATTTGTATTAAGTCCTCTGTGGTCTCTCATGCCATGTCATAGCTTTGTATTTGCTCTTATTTTAAAATTATGTCAAATCTTTAACTATAGTAAAATCTCTTTTCTTGTTGGCTTAACTTAAATGTCTGGTTTTTTTTTTATTACATACTCATAGCTTCCTTTTCTCTTTATTTGTTTAAAGAGTTTACTTTGATCATTAACTGGTTTAATTTTACAAAACACTTGTGTAAACCAGTCATAGTGTAGACAAACGCACCCTTTAAGTTCAACGTTGCCAATAGTTTAATATCACCTGAACAAATTTTACCTACTCCATTCTCTCCAAATCAATCTTTATAGAAAACATTCTTCAGAACTCCAAAGTTTCTAACTTTTCCATGGGTCTCTTTTTCTTGAAAAAAAATTTTCACACGCAAAATAATTAAATTTAACTAGTTTTCATCTGGCGTGTACATTGACAGTTAGTTTCTAATTGGCATTTAATTTTGTAGAAAATTATACCTTACAAATTCTAAACGCAATTGTTGAATTTATTGTTTTAATCAAGTGCTTTAGTAAAAAAAATGTTTTGCTGAAATTAATTTACACAGGATATCTAATCAAATATTTTTTTAGAGCTTTAAACACTTTCTTAAAGAATTTGTGTGTTATTTCTTATGCTGCATTTTAAAGATATTGACTCTTTTTGGCTCTTATGCACCTGACGTCACAAAAAAATTTTAAATGTTTTACCAATTTCAATATGTACAAACAAGCAACATTATTTAAACAAATTCTTTTTTCCTTGATAGTATTGTTTATTACTCAAATTTATTTTATGGGAGATTTTTTATGATTTCTCACTACCCTGTTGTCTTATCTTTCTTAATATTTTAAATCTATATTTTTAAAATGTTTAATAGAGCAAATATCTGTTTAATTTCTTTATTCTATTTTTTCTTTTTCCGTAATAACTTTACCAAACATAAGCATAATTAAAAATATAGCGCAGTTTGATTTCTTGATTTCTTTCAACCACATTGTATTGAATACACATAACATGTCAGTTTAAAAGGCATTTTTGGAATAATTTTTACGCATTAATTTATTCTTTGATTTTTTCAAAAATAAATGTTTGTTCAACGAGTTAGTTTATAGTTATAATATTTTTATAAAACTTAAAATTATAAAAAAAACATTATTTGCAAAACATTTTTTTAGGGAAACAAAATTTAGTAGCAAATAGCATAGTAGGTTAAACAACAAGTCTGCTATAAGATAGTTTGTTTTTTTTAATATACAAGAATTTCTGTTTCACAAAGACAAGGTCAGTGTATCTGATAAATAAACGGTTGTGGAAATTGTTGAAAAAAATTCAAATAATAGTTGTCAATAAAATTCCAGTTTCCATAGATTATGTATCATGTAATGAACAATGTAAAAATTACAAAAAAAGAGAAACATTGCTTATGTTCCTTTGACACTAATGAACGACCAGCTATGATAAAGACATTGTGACGTCACTGTGTAACAGCAATACCTTTATATTTGATAAATTATATATTTCATTGTTAAAACAATACCCCTCCTGTAGCAAGTGCTCAAGGCAGGTGAGGGTCCTAAAGTACAGGTGTGACCTGGAGCAGCCGCTTTGACCCCGAGTGACGCGAGAGTTCCTAATTTACACTTTTTTGACAAGTAATAACGACTTAGCTGCATGCCACTGACCTGTACAGAGTATGTACACTCAATTCAAAACTGCACCTAGACCTCGGTACTTGAGACGAGTTGCACAGGCTGCAGTTATATTAAACCTTGGGCTAATGGTCAGCAACCTCCGATCAAGGTGGATCCTCTGTGCCCTGCAACAATAAAACCTAAGAGTTTAGCTACATTTTGTGAACTATTTTGTGTTTATTGTTTAAAGTTTATCATTTAATTTACTTTCTTACATATTATTTGTATATGTTGATATTTTATTAAAAATAAAACAATAAAAGTTTTATATCTCAAGCCACAAATCTAAAATTTTCTTATTGCTTAAAAACAATCCTTGCTTTATCAATATTTTCTTTGTTATTTCTTATTGTATTATTAACTCCAGGTAAAAATCTAAATTTTATAAAAAACTACGTTTGCGGTTTTTGTTACTAATTTTACAAATGACACCAATGGAATTCCATCAAATTAAAAATTTCTTTAGGTACAAGTATTAAATTTATAAGAAACGTTAGCATTTATGACTACTTTTCTTTAAACATAGATCAGCACCCATTGAATACAGACGGTAGTATGAAATTATGGACAATTATATTACTAATTTTAATATTGGAAGCGTGAATGTTAAAATTAAAAAAAAATTATTTAGATATATTTTCAAATTGTATAAGTTTAAACCTAATATGTTAAAAATATACTCAATTTTACTCAAACTTTCTTTTTACTGAAATTGATTGGTTATACTCAAATTTTGTGCTCAACTTTTATTATTTGATGTTTGGTGTATTCAAGATGTTTGGTTAGTTGATGTTAGGGTATTATTTGATGTTTGGTGTATTTGTTTGATGTGCTTTTCCAGAACAAGTATTTGCGCGCTCGCACGCACACACACAAACACACACACACACACACACACACACACACACACACACACACACACACACACACAAACACACACAAACACACACACACACACACACACACACACACACAACACCACACACACACACGCGCGCGCGCGCACGCACACACACACACACACGCGGGCGCGCGCACACACACACACACACACGCGCGCGCGCGGGCGCGCGCACACACACACGCGCGCGCGCACACACACACAAACACTATTTATATTTAGAAAAACTGTATGTGTTACTGTTTTGTGCAATTTTAAAAAAAATACAGTTGCTATTTATTTTTTTTAAATTTCTGTTTTGTGGCTCAAAATATTTGAAACATTTTATAATATTAATAAATTCTAGATACTCAAGTTTTGTACCTGTAACGTTATAAAACTCTACATTCATAATTATGTATTTGCAGCTCTTATTAATAACTTTCATCTCAAATATTTTACAAAATAGTTACACAAATTAATACAATTATTATTGCAAGTGACTAAACTCTAATTATATCTTCTTCCGAAATTTTAATTGGTCCTGACATTGTTTTATAATTTTGTTAACTGGAGTCATTTATTTTATAGGCTGAGTTAATGAATAATTTATTTCTCGAATATTTTTTACGCATCCTTGTTAACTTCTTCTTCAGCTTCGTTTTTTGCACGTAATTAGCCTTGAGCCTTAAAATAATTAAAGCTCTCATTAATTATATCTTTCCTAGAATTTTCCTATTTAACTAGTCCTGTAGAGAAAATTAGGATGTTTACAATTAAAATGCTTGAAGACTAACACAGTAGTTGACAACCGAATTTCTTTACTGCCCCCAGAAGAGCCTGTAGAGTACATCCATAAATAATACCTATGGAGGCGGGAAGAGACAATTAACCGAAATCATCTGCGGAGCGGAGAGGAAGACGAACGTACTAGTGCATAGATTTATGTTTCTAGGGAAGGTCGTGATCACTCCGTACCGTTACGTTTTAATAAAGCAAACATAATTTATTGACTACATCTTGGAGATGTTTATGGCAAAATAATGTCCAACAATTTACCGTCTCGCTTCCAACCTCTGGGATATCATGCAATCTACGTCCACAGGTGCAACGTTTAGAAATTGTTCTACAACAATCTTCCGTTAGAACATTACTTTTGAGCCTCTACATACCAGTGGGAACGGATAACTTGTACCTCACTAACTAACAAACTTTTAGCTAAAATACCTCAAAAATCTGCGATACCCTTTGATAGTATTTGAAAGCCAAAAAATTCTAAACATAGTCTACAAGTTTATAAAATAAACACTTAAAATGAATAAACTTTCTGAATTTCTGATGAACAATTATTGAGTTATTATTGTCGTTCTTTTAACCAAAAAGTTCAAGTTATCCTTAAAGGTTAAAAAAAAGTGCAATACGAATTTACCTCATCACCCTTGAAATAATCACTATTTTATAAGTTAAGATAATATTAGGCTAGATAATTTGTTAAAATCTGAAAAGTCGAGGAATAGTTTTGCAAGAGATAAACATAATATTCACAACTAGTTAGCTAACAAAGGTTAGTTTGTGAGTTTCTAAATCTTTTGTTGCATCAAACTTTTATTTGATCTGTTTAACTACTTAACCTTATGATTTACCTTTCGGAGTAGTTCTAACCTTACCTAAGTTAATAAACCATCCTACAAAACCTTCTATTATACAGCATTACAGTCAATTTTTGTAGTTTTTAACCCTTGGCATCTACCTTGTAGATTACCTCTGGAGCTAGCAAGCCTTACCTAACCTAAACCAACTTAACCTAACCTTCTATTATACAACACTACAGTCGAAATTTGCAGTTTAACCAGTTGGACTTAAACTTGTGTCTTACTCTCGGGTTAGTTCTAGCCTTACCTAACCTAAAAGAACTAACTTAACATACCTAATCTAAACAACCTAACCTAACCAAACGTTCTATTGTATAACACTAGAATTGATTTTGCAGTTTAACCTCTTGGGCTTTAGCTTGTGTCTTACTTCTCGGGTTAGTTCTAGCCTTACCTAACCTAAAAGAACTAACTTAACATACCTAACCTAAACAACCTAACCTAACCAAACGTTCTATTGTATAACACTAGAATTGATTTTGCAGTTTAACCTCTTGGGCTTTAGCTTGTGTCTTACTTCTGGGGTTAGTTCTAGCCTTACCTAACCTAAAAGAACTAACTTAACATACTTAATCTAAACAACCTAACCTACCCAAACGTTCTATTGTATAATACTAGAATTGATTTCTGCAGTTTAATCAGTTGGACTTAATCTTGTGTCTTACTCTGGGGTTAGTTCTAGCCTTACCTAACCTAAACGTACTAACTTAACATACCTAATGTAACAACCTAACCTAACCAAACGTTCTTTTGTATAACACTAGAATTGATTTCTGCAGTTTAACCAGTTGGACTTAATCTTGTGTCTTACTTCTCGGGTTAGTTCTAGCCTTACTTAACCTAAACAAACTAACTTAACATACTTAATGTAACAACCTAACCTAACCAAACGTTCTATTGTATAACACTAGAATTGATTTCTGCAGTTTAACATCTTGGGCTTTAGCTTGTGTCTTACTTCTCGGGTTAGTTCTAGCCTTACCTAACCTAAACGAACTTACTTAACATACCTAATGTAACAACCTAACCTATCCAAACGTTCTATTGTATAACACTAGAATTGATTTCTGCAGTTTAACCTCTTGGGCTCTAGCATGTGTCTTACTTCTCGGGTTAGTTCTAGCCTTACCTAACCTAAAAGAACTAACTTAACATACCTAATCTAAACAACCTAACCTAACCAAACGTTCTATTGTATAACACTAGAATTGATTTTGCAGTTTAACCTCTTGGGCTTTAGCTTGTGTCTTACTTCTCGGGTTAGTTCTAGCCTTACCTAACCTAAAAGAACTAACTTAACATACCTAACCTAAACAACCTAACCTAACCAGACGTTCTATTGTATAACACTAGAATTGATTTTGCAGTTTAACCTCTTGGGCTTTAGCTTGTGTCTTACTTCTGGGGTTAGTTCTAGCCTTACCTAACCTAAAAGAACTAACTTAACATACTTAATCTAAACAACCTAACCTACCCAAACGTTCTATTGTATAATACTAGAATTGATTTCTGCAGTTTAACCAGTTGGACTTAATCTTGTGTCTTACTCACGGGTTAGTTCTAGCCTTACCTAACCTAAACGAACTAACTTAACATACCTAATGTAACAACCTAACCTAACCAAACGTTCTTTTGTATAACACTAGAATTGATTTCTGCAGTTTAATCAGTTGGACTTAATCTTGTGTCTTACTTTCTCGGGTTAGTTCTAGCCTTACCTACCCTAAACGAACTTACTTAACATACCTAATGTAACAATATAACCTACCCAAACGTTCTATTGTATATTACTAGAATTGATTTCTGCAGTTTAACCAATTGGACTAAATCTTGTGTCTTACTCTCGGGTTAGTTCTAGCCTTACCTAACCTAAACGAACTAACTTAACACACCTAATATAACAACCTAACCTAACTAAACGTTCTTTTGTATAACACTAGAATTGATTTCTGCAGTTTAACCAGTTGGACTTAATCTTGTGTCTTACTTCTCGGGTTAGTTCTAGCCTTACCTAACCTAAACGAACTAATTTAACATACCTATTATAATCAACATAACCTAACCAAACCTTCGATTATACAACACTACAGTAGATTTGCAGTTCAACCCCTTGAGCTCTACAATCTGGCTTACCATGGCTTCTATTTAATAAAAATGTTAGTGTTAATGCTTTATTCGGATCAAGCTTGTAATAATTATCTTTTTTGTGTAAACATTAGGTTCTTTTTAGTGCTAAAATTCTATTATTTTCAGTGCTTTCATTGCACTAATATAATCATTTCGTATTCTTCGGTACCTTTTTAATTTTTCTGCCTCTAGTTCCTTTTCCTACTTGCTCTTTAGTCTCTATTATATACTGTTCTTCTATCCCATCCGTACTATTAAAATGTCCCTATATTATTGTTCCGTATATTTACTATTGTCTATAACATTTACTATTGTCATAGTATGCCTTATTTGTTTATTTTCATATTCTGCCCAGTCTTGATCTTTAAACATTTCACAGATCTTTTTAGATTATTTGTCTGTTCAGATAGATTTTATTTCTGTCTGCCTCACTCAACATGCTTAGCGCCAGACCCCACTCTTCACTTTATTGTTTTAGATGCTCATCTTTACATTCGGTCTCTGTTTTCATGGCATTAAATATTTCAAAGATAACCTTTATTAGAAGCTATAAATATTAACTCCGCGTGCCGATAAGAAAACATGTGTACGCTGTCCCAAAATATCGGCCTAAAATAAACCTACAAAGTGAGTAAAATCAATATCGAGAAGAGCTTCCCGGGGGCCGTATTTTTCTGTCGACTGTACATAAATTTCAACAGACATCGTTCATGAATTAAAGAGAGCTTTTATAGCCCATGACCTTATGAGCTGGGCTACACGCCTAGACGTTTAACTGATCGTAAAGAGGGGAGCTTATTTGACTTTTAAAAAAATCAAAGAACTTGACTCAGCACTGAAATAGTCACTGGTATACATAGAAACATTATTGCGATACGTGAATGGGTGGCCAGTTGTGCCAAGAGTCTTTAAGGTATTTCTCTTTTTTCCTAGGCTATGTTTCGTCTATCTCTACTGGCCCTATTTTGACTTTTGTATTTAAAATGTTTTTCCGGATGTCTAAAAGTATTTTGATTTTCAAGTGTAAATGTTGTTTTCTATATTGGATGTATTTTCGTAATCCCCATTTCAAACTACTTCTTAGTATAATTACTAAATACTTGGTATTACTAATAATAGTAATAGTATTTTAATAATGGTATTACTTGGTATTTTAGTAATTGTTTTAGTACTAAAATTAGATCTCTTATTATCGTTAGTGAATAAATCTTACAGTAGCCGAAGAGTGAGCAAAGTGTCTCTTTAAATGCGCTGCTTGGGAGCTTAAGAATTCCTTGAAACATATATAAAATAATTTTATTTTTCACATTTTTTTAACCATATACTTTTAGATGACAGCTAAGTAGGTCAGCATTGTTTTAATTTTACGTTTATTGATTTGGTAAATGAGGAATGAAAAATTAGTTTTAATGTAGACCTTATAGATTTATAATAACAGAACATTCCTTTATTTGTGGCAAAAATAAAAATTACAATATTTTATTGATAAATCAATAGTATTTCCTCATTATTGAGTATTTTTAATGTGTATTGTTATCCCAATATGCAAGTAATGATGTCTTATTTCCATATTTCGACAATATTCCAAGCAATGCTAGGCTTCAAACCAGGAAACTAGAGAATTAAATTGCACAGTAATTTAGTTCTAAGAAAGTTCTTTGAAAGACTAAATAACCACTAAAGAAGTGCATTGATACGAGGTTGAAACAGGCTAAATTTCATATGACTCGAAGCATGTGTTCATAATAAGAGCTAAGTGCTTGTCTAGATACAATTATTTGGTTAGCAGTGGTTTCTAGAGTAAAAACGCTTGGAGAAACTCTATCAGATATAAAGAGGGTCAAGTAAAAATATTGTCTCTAATATTCTCCTAACCACAGAGAAGACCCCATCTTAATCTGAGAGCCATGCCTTCATGACAGTGACATTAAACACTTACAAACTCTAGATTTTTATAAATACGTTTTTAAATCATTGAGTCTCTTAACAATAGGGGGGCGGTAGTCACCCCTCCTCTCTTATTAATTGCAAAGCAATTTCTTTCATTAAATATTACAATGACTTTTATCTATAAATCAATATTATTGCCAGGATAATGTTTTATGACGTAACAATGGGTGCATACTTGTTGAGCAGACCCAGATTTTGGGTCAGTGCGTAGCTATTCCTGAAGGCTGTCTTTGTGAACTGGTCTGCAGAAGGGAATATGAATTACACTGGAACTCTCCGTATTCTTTCTCTGAGCTTTGGACTTTCTTTGGAAATAGTTTTACCCTTTTACAATGGTCTTAATTTAAAAGTGGCTTTTAGGATTGACAATGGAAATAGCAGATTTTGTATATTTTATTTTCAAATTTTTAAACCAATATGGTTTTAAAATTTCCGGAAATTTAAATTGAACGTACTTTGATTGTACTAGTATTCATCACAGGGCAAACAATAGTTGGGTTTATTTACTGCAAAGCTACTCTTGTTAGTAGTTTTGAAGACTTTTTGTTGTCCTTATTTTTAAATTTAAATAAATAAAACATTTTAATCACAAAGATTACTTTTTTATTTAACCCTTACGTGCTTTTCAATTGGAAAGCAATCTTTTTCAGAGAAAACTATTACAAAAATAAGTGCAGCGTATAATTTCATTATAAAAATAAATTTACAGCGTATAATAATATGGTTAACAGAATAATTAGAGTTAGGTGGTTATTTTGGTAACAATTTCCTCTGAAGATCATAGCTTTGCAATTGATGTACATAAGGGTTTAATAAAAGTTATATTTTTGGTTCAAAAGTTTTATTCATTTCAATTAATAAATACGGCATGAATGCTTCGAGGTTAAATTGGTTGTAGGTTTAGTCTTAATACCTCAAAATTGGGAAAGTTAGTTGTGTAACTAAAGAACTTTTCTCTGAGCGAAGGTGTATTTTTTCGTAAATTTAAAATAATACATGATAAATTAAAAATTTTACCTTCTAACTATAAACTCCTAAGTGAAGGGAATGTTTTAATAATTACAATTAACGGGGTCGTGAACGATTTGGAGCCGTTCATATGTGTTCTTAGTTTTTCTGAATTGTTCTGGCCTTGTTGTCGTATATTTAGAAATATAAGAGGAGGGAAGAATTCGGTCTGTCTGAGTGTTTATTATTTTGTTTTGACAAGTCGAGTGCATCTTATTTGAAAGCTGCATGACCGGTTCCCAAGCTGCACCGGGTTGAACAACCTAAATTAGTAACATGCTTATTGTTAGAAGCTTTCGTTTTGCTTTTAGTATTTTTGTTATTTATGTACTTTCTCATTTAGATGCATTAATCATTTTTTTAAAGTCAAGCTGAAGACGTTTATAACCGTTAAAGACGGTAAATTTAAATTTCAGAACGAGTTATGTCCCGAGTCTGATGGCCGCTGATATTGTAACAATTGCTTGAATTTTAAGATATTTTTTATGTTCAACATTAAAACGTCTGGGATTTATTATCTGCAATTACATTTTCACGGTGATTATTTCAAGCCTTTTAGAGAAGTGTAACTGAGAACTTACTAAGCTCGATGAAATATTTCGCAATACTTGGATTTTTATTATCAACTCACCTTCGCCACATAGCCTATCGTATCAGAAGCGATCCTCGCTTTGCTGCCTAACGTACTCACTAAGCTACAAAGGGAATTTTTAAACGTGTCAAATCATTATAACGGAAATTTTAAAAACCTTTATAAATTTTAGGACTGGCCAACCTTAGATGTTTTCATAATTTTAAAGTAGTGGGACGTCAAAGCCATATCATATTATCAAACAAACTGTAATTAGGCATATGTGGTGATCAAGTAAATGAGCATGTGTGAATGCAAGCGGCCTGTAAATCGCGAGAAGGGATGTATTCCTGACTAATGCCAAATTCAACCTCCGTTGACTAACAAAAAGCCCCTGATCAAAGATAGTATTTACATCCCAATCCTTGCCGAAGTAGACAGGTGGGTCTCAGGACAAGGATGGAGTTTGCGAGTTTGTAACGGAGTTTCAGGGGCACCAGGAGCCACCCTTGAGTATTTTAGTCTCATTAGCGCTGTACCGGGGGTCTGATGGAGAGCTTTATTTCCCCTTGCTATAGAACAACATGGCAGAAGACGCAACCTGTCAGTGGTCATTACCTACTCTATAGCACCATTCCAAAGGAGTTGCAGCTCCCATAAAGGTAGAAGAGATATGACGTTGGCCTTTGATTAGATTATTAGAGATCTAATATAGTAGGTAGTCAAATTATCGGAAACGTGCAGATTGTGTAAATCTACAGCACACATCTTCATCAGGCGATACAAAACTAAGTCTTTGGAGAGGTGGTCAATGGTTACAGAATGTAAGTTGTGCGTCTTGCGACTTAAACAGTTGCTCTGGATCATTTCGATTCCCAACCGACTCCATACAAAAAAGTGAAGGAGGACTATCTGCTATATAGCGCATCAACCACCACCATAACATCTTCCTCTGCTCGTGAAACCATAGTCGGATTGTCTATTGTGGGCCCTCACGAGCCCGTGGTACTAGCCGAGACCCCTAATGGTCCGATCTATAAGACCTTGACTGGTCACCGGCCCGTCGATGTCTCACATAGATAGCCTACTACGACTTTTTATCCCCTTCATGTAACACGGGGGACTTGGTGTTACACTCCAGATAGCCTGGTTTTCCGTGATCACTCCAAAGACCCACCACGTACCTCACTCATCCATTCATCCTTCTCCCTTTCTTTCATGATTCCCCACTCAACTCCATAAAGACCTTAAGTCCTTCCCTAATCACCAACTCTTTCCTACTGAAATCCAACCCCAATTCCCTTAACTTCCTTATAGCTCGCAACCTGATACTCTCCCACTTAGGACAGCTAAATAGCACATGTTCACGCGTTTTAACCTCACCACCTTTACACATCTCACTCACTACACATTCAAATCTTCTCAGTCTAGCTAAGAAGCACTCATGCCCACTCACAAACCGACACACATGGTAGTCGGGGCTCATCCATCTATCTTGTACTCTTTGCACAACCAACCACTGGTATGTCTCCCTCCCCTACTTGCCATCTTTATCCCTATTTTAACCAATCCCTTCCTTTTCTACCGAAAAATCATCTCCTTTTTGACTCTACTTATTATAAAACCCCTTCATAGCTCCAAAGTTAACGGAGTCACTCCAGCTATCAGACACGCAACATCGTTGGGGAGTGTTCTATAACCTTTTATCATACCTAACAAGACTCTCCTCTAACCACTCAACATCTTCCTTACTTCAATCACACTCATGTAGTTATATCAACTACTACAACCATACCCCACAATCGCTACATACAACCCAAGATACAACCTTCTGATAACCTCATACTCTATATTCATACCTCCCACAATTCTTAGCACGCTTCTAATTTTTTTCCACGTTCTAATAGTACGGTCAGCCACTTGCCGTCTGACATTCAAACCCTTTCCATCAGCTTTATTTTCTATTTTTTTTACCGAAATACCTAGCTCCCTTTACCACTTTCACTCTCCCACTACAATAATCAATTACTGGCAACCTACTCAAACACTCTTTCGTCAACATACACACCATCTTCCCTACAGAAAGTTACATCGTCAAGGGCACACACCACTCTTTTAGCTCTCTCATCACTACTTTACCCTTCACCTCTAAATCCCTTCCAGAACTACCCCTCCCTACCAACACTACGGTTAATGGTAACACGGGATAATATACGAAGAGTATCAAGGAGTACTTCTGGATATGAAGTGGCGCCGGCGAAACACCTGATGGTAAATAGAAAAGTCAATACGTTCTAGTAATGTAAAGGAGTAATTGGCGCGAGGTTGGAACTGGATCCATCTCAATAAGATGTCCTTTGCCAGCCTTGATTGGAGGCAATGTAAACGCAGGTGTTGGAAGGTAAGCAGAAGAAGACATAAACTGGAGATAATGCAGTTTACCATCAAAAAATCCTGGGATGCATTAATGTTGATATTTAAGAAATTAATTTTTTTCAAATTATACACTGACGATACTATAAGCTCCACCTCCCATAGGCAAGATCGGTATTTGCATCTGTTTATGTCAGTTTTTGGAATTACAGAATTAAGCAATAAAGCGATTCAGTTTTCCTGACCTGGAAACTTGTTCCCTCCCTGTTAAAGGAGTTAGCTTCTTGCAACAAGGATATGGAGTTGTAGTTATAACTTAGACAAATAAAACCTTCACCCCAAGCTCTGTTTTTCTTCAATACGTTCTTTCTTTTTTTTTTATTAAATTGAACTAATGAAGTTTACAATGATGATGGGTATCTTAGTGTGTTGTGTTAAAAGGTTTCTCATTATAAATGTAGCACCTTAGTAAGAATGGAATGCTTACACTATAAAATTAAATAACAAAAAATTAAATACACAATATAGAAAAAAAGGAATAAATTTGTTTAACATAGTTTTAATAAAGTTTTTAACATTCGTTTTAAATTAATGTTTTTAACGGTGTAGTTTTTTACAAATTATTTACACGACACAATATTTTATTAGGTCTGATAATTGGAATTTTCATGACGAAATAGCTACGCCCTGTAAGACAGAAATATCGCTGCAGGGGTAGTAGGAAGTTGAAAGGATGTTACCGAAGCAGGTTTGTCTTTGATATCTATAATGTTTATAAATATTATATTGGCATGAAGGTAATGATAGTTAAATATAAGTAATAATAGGTAAATATAGGTAATGGTAGGTAAATATAGGTTGTGATAGGTAAATATAGGTAATGTTGGGTTAATATGAGTAATGATAAGTAAATGTAGCCAATGATTGGTAAATATAGGCATTAATATGTAGGTACCTATCATGTGTAGGTTACATTTATAGGTAATGATAGGTAAATAGAATTGGTAAATTTAGGTAATGATAGGTAAATATAGGTAATGTTGGGTAAATATGAGTAATGATAAATATATGTAGGCTATTATTGGTAAATATAGGCATTGATAGGTAGGTACCTATCATTTGTAGGTTACATCAATAGGTAATGATAGTAAATATAATTGATAAATATAGGTAATAATAGCTAAATATAGGTAATAATACCTAAATATAGTAAATGATATGTAGATATAGATAATGATAGGTAAATATAGATAATGATAAGTGAATATAGATAAGCACAGCTAGGTAGAGATTAATAATCTCTAAAATAAGATCGCAAAACAATATTATAGAAAAGAATAAAAATTATAATCCTATAAGTTCATAAAAACATTGAAAACATATTTCATAACATACTTTATTTAAAATAAAAAATAATATTCTAATACATAGAAAATGTGTGTATATATATATATAAATGCGAATATATATATATATATATATATATATATATATATATATATATATATATATATATATATATATATATATATATATATATATATATAAGTATCGAAAAGGTCTTTCGGAGTTACTAATTTCATTCATTTGAATCAGGTGGAACAAAGAAACGTCTTCCTTTTTGTCACAACAATTTATGAATTAAAGTTAATCTGAAAACATAGTATATTTGTTTAGTGTCCATATGGATCCAGGAAGAGAATACAGAGTATAAAATTAAAATCGGTCATTAAAAAGTAAAATTTGAGTACTAAAAGAACAGTTTAAGATATTATGTATAATTTTTGATAAAAGTGGAAAAATGTATTTTAAATAAAAAATAATTCAATTTTAAACATTCTTGTATAATATGTTTACTATACATAATAAAATATCTTAATAACATGAAATAGTAACAAGCATAGTGACAGACATAATAACATGGATATTAAAATGAGATAACACCATGATATAATATAGTAACAGATATATTAACATGAATATTAACATGAAATAATATCATTAGATAACAACATGAAATAATTACTTAACATAATAACAAAGAAAATAATATGAGATATTGAAATGAAATAATAATATGAGTTATTAATATGGCATAATAACATGGCTCAACAACAGGCATAATAACATGGTATAATGACATGATATACTTACAGACATAATCACAATGTAGAAGAAAATATATAATAGCATAAGATGAAAACGCGAATTATTAATGTGCAATATTAACATGATAACAAAACATAATTACTTAAATATTTGCATATTAAACACATATGTTGAAGATAAACACTTGTTCCACCAAAAATACCAGTTTTCCGTTTTTCACTGTCGATATTTTCTTATAAAAGTAGAAGCATGATGACCATCTTCCATGTAATCATCGCATTGTAGTAACTTTCAAGAGGTACGTTATATTGTGAAACTCCGAGGCGAGCGAAGTAATTAAGAAGTGCAATAAAGTTGTATCAACTGTTCCCTTGATTATACATTGAAATTATTTAATTAAAACTTAATTCAAAGATTTTACGTTCGCAAAGGAGACCATTAAATTGTAATGTTTTCTACCTTATAAATCTCCAATCTAATGAAATGTGAACACTTTTTGCAAAAAAGTAACTCATAAACCCATTACAACTTAAAAAAAAATATTGCTCTTTGCGAAAAGTAATTTTCAATATGAAGGATGTTCATTGCTTTGTTGTTCACAATCCAGTGTAAGCAGGCTAGTGCTTTAAGGTTGCCAATAACCGCTTACACCGCTGATAGGGGTCCTTCCCCTGATGGAAAACTCACTTTTTAAACAACTTGCTTTAAGCGTTTATGCCCTCACCGTGGACAACTGGCGCATTGTAGGACATACCACGACGCAGAGTACATTGTTTAAGGAGGAATGACTGAACTGGGTTTTCTGATTCTTGCAATATCTAAATTAGATAACGTATTCCCCAAGGTCAACGTGTCTGCTCTATTGGAAACACTGTCTAAAATCTGTTTTCTGATTCTTGCCATGTCTATGTTAGATAACGTATTCCTCAAGGCCAACGTGTCTGCTCTATTGGAAACACTGTCTAAAATCTGTTTTCTGATTCTTGCCATGTCTATGTTAGATAGCCTATTCCCCAAGGCCTACGTGTCTGCTCTTTTGGAAACACTGTCTAAAATCTGTTTTCTGATTCTTGCAATATCTAAATTAGATAACGTATTCCCCAAGGTCAACGTGTCTGCTCTATTGGAAACACTGTCTAAAATCTGTTTTCTAATTCTTGCCATGTCTATGTTAGATAACGTATTCCTCAAGGCCAACGTGTCTGCTCTTTTGGAAACACTGTCTAAAATCTGTTCTCTGATTGTTGCAATGTTCAAGTTAGATAACCTATTCCCCAAGGCCAACGTGTCTGCTCTTTTGGAAACACTATCTCAAATCTGTTTTATGATTCTTGCCATGTCTATGTTAGATAGCCTATTCCCGAAGGCCTACGTGTCTGCTCTTTTGGAAACACTGTCTAAAATCTGTTTTCTGATTCTTGCAATATCTAAATTAGATAACGTATTCCCCAAGGTCAACGTGTCTGCTCTATTGGAAACACTGTCTAAAATCTGTTTTCTGATTCTTGCCATGTCTATGTTAGATAACGTATTCCTCAAGGCCAACGTGTCTGCTCTATTGGAAACACTGTCTAAAATCTGTTTTCTGATTCTTGCCATGTCTATGTTAGATAGCCTATTCCCCAAGGCCTACGTGTCTGCTCTTTTGGAAACACTGTCTAAAATCTGTTTTCTGATTCTTGCAATATCTAAATTAGATAACGTATTCCCCAAGGTCAACGTGTCTGCTCTATTGGAAACACTGTCTAAAATCTGTTTTCTGATTCTTGCCATGTCTATGTTAGATAACGTATTCCTCAAGGCCAACGTGTCTGCTCTTTTGGAAACACTGTCTAAAATCTGTTCTCTGATTGTTGCAATGTTCAAGTTAGATAACCTATTCCCCAAGGCCAACGTGTCTGCTCTTTTGGAAGCACAGTCTGAACTCTGTTCTCTGATTCTTGAAGTACCTACGTTTGATAATTCAATCCCTATGTACTTAGTATCTGCTCGTTTTATTATTTACTATTGTTATGTCTGTACTGCCTTCAGTATGGGTGAACATTCCCATCGTAAAATTTAAAATGTATTATTGGTATTAGTAGGAACATAATATAAATGGAAGCTCCTGTTCTAGATTAATCGAAGTGATTGTTGTTTACGTGGCCTTGTCGTATCCTGAATCAGAAGTACATTATATCAGTGTCACAGCCACAGGGGAGTCTCTGACGTAGACTTACACTCTACTTAGGTCACAGCCACAGAGGAATCGCTAAAATAGACCTACACTCTACATGGGTCACAGAAACAGGGAAGTCTCTGACCTACACCTACACTCTACTTGGGTCACATTCACAGGGCAGTCGCTGAAGTAGACCTACACCCTACCTGGGTCACAGCCACAGGGGTGTCGCTGACGTAGACCTACACTCTACCTGGGTCACAACGCCAGAGGAATCGCTATAGTAGACCTAAACTCTACCAGGGTCACAGCCACAGGGAAGTCGCTGAAGTAAACTTACATATAGCCTGGGTCACATTCACAAAAGAATCACCGAAGAAGACCTACACCCTACCAGGGTCACAGCCCCTGGGGAATCGCTGTAGTAGACCTAAACTCTACCAGAGTCACAGCCACAGGGGTGTCGCTGACGTAGACCTACACTCTACCTGTGTCACAACCCCAGAGGAATCGCTGTAGTAGACCTAAACTCTACCAGGGTCACAGCCACAGGGGTGTCGCTGACGTAGACCTACACTCTACCTGGGTCACAACCCCAGAGGAATCGCTATAGTAGACCTAAACTCTACCAGGGTCACAGCCACAGGGAAGTCGCTGAAGTAGACTTACATATAGCCTGGGTCACATTCACAAAAGACTCACCGAAGAAGACCTACACCCTACCAGGGTCACAGCCCCAGGGGGATCGCTGTAGTAGACCTATACTCTACCTGGGTCACAACCCCAGAGGAATCGCTATAGTAGACCTAAACTCTACCAGGGTCACAGCCACAGGGAAGTCGCTGAAGTAGACTTACATATAGCCTGGGTCACATTCACAAAAGACTCACCGAAGAAGACCTACACCCTACCAGGGTCACAGCCACAGGGAAGTCGCTGAAGTAGACTTACTTACATATAGCCTGGGTTACATTCACAAAATACTCACCGAAGAAGACCCACACCCTACCAGGGTCACAGCCCCAGGGGAATCGCTGTAGTAGACCTAAACTCTATCAGGGTCACAGCCACAGGGAAGTCGCTGAAGTAGACTTACATATAGCCTGGGTAACATTCACAAAAGACTCACCGAAGAAGACCTACACCCTACCAGGGTCACAGCCACAGGGAAGTCGCTGAAGTAGACCTACTTACATATAGCCTGGGTTACATTCACAAAAGACTCACCGAAGAAGACCCACACCCTACCAGGGTCACAGCCCCAGGGGAATCGCTGTAGTAGACCTAAACTCTATCAGGGTCACAGCCACAGGGAAGTCGCTGAATTAGACTTACATTTTGCCTGGGTCACATTCACAAAAGAATCACCGAAGAAGACCTACACCCTACCAGGGTCACAGCCCCTGGGGAATCGCTGTAGTAGACCTAAACTCTACCAGGGTCACAGCCACAGGGAAGTCGCTGAAGTAGACTTACTTACATATAGCCTGGGTTACATTCACAAAAGACTCACCGAAGAAGACCTACACCCTACCAGGGTCACAGCCCCAGGGGAATCGCTGTAGTAGACCTAAACTCTATCAGGGTCACAGCCACAGGGAAGTCGCTGAATTAGACTTACATTTTGCTGGGTCACATTCACAAAAGAATCACCGAAGAAGACCTACACCCTACCAGGGTCACAGCCACAAGGAAGTCGCTGAAGTAGACTTACATTTTGCTGGGTCACATTCACAAAAGAATCACCGAAGAAGACCTACACCCTACCAGGGTCACAGCCCCAGGGAATTTGCTGTAGTAGACCTAAACTCTACCAGGGTCACAGCCACATTGAAGTCGCTGAATTAGACTTACATTTTGCCTGGGTCACATTCACAAAAATATCTCTGAAGCAGACCTACACTCTACTTGAGTTACAGAAACAGGGGGGTCTCTGACGTAGAAGTACACCATACCTGGGTCTCAGCCACAGGGGAGTCGCTGAAGTAGACCTACACTCTACCCGGGTCACAGCCATAGGGAAGTCACTGAAGTAGACCTACACTCTACTTGGGTCACAGCCACAGGAGAGCTCTTGAAGTAGGCCTACACTCTACCTGGGTCACAGCCACAGGGTAGTCACTGAAGTCGACCTACACTATACTTGGGTCACATTCACAGGGAAGTCACTGAAGTAGACCTACACTCTACTTGGGTCACAGCCACAGGAGTGCTCTTGAAGTAGGCCTACACTCTACCTGGGTCACAGCCACAGGGCAGTTGCTGAAGTAGACCTACATTATATTTGGTCACAGTCACAGGGGAGTCGCTGAAGTAGACCTACACTCTACCTGGGTCACAGTCACAGGGTAGTCACTGAAGTCGACCTACACTCTACCAGGGTCACATTCACAAAAGAATCGCTGAAGTAGACCTACACCCGACCAGGGTCACATCCCCAGGGGAGTCGTTGAAGTAGACCTACATTATACTTGGGTCACAGCCATAGGGTAGTCACTGAAGTCGATCTACACTCTACCAGGGTCACATTCACAAAAGAATCGCCGAAGTAGACCTACACATGACCAGGGTCACATCCCCAGGGTGTCGCTGAAGTAGACCTAAACTCTACCAGGGTCACTGCCACAGGGAAGTCGCTGAAGTGGACTTACATTCTGCCTGGGCCACATTCCCAAAAAAATCTCTGATGCAGACCTACACTCTACCAGGGTCACATCCAAAGAGGAATCGTTGAAATAAACCTACGTTATACCAGTGTCATATACACATGGGAATCGCTGCAGTAAACCCAAACTCCATCAGGGTCATTACAACACGAGGAGTCACATAGGTGTCACATAGGTACCAGAGTCGCATTAACAAGAGACTCGCTGAAGTAGACCTACATTGTACTGGGGTTATAGCCACAGGGGATCTCTCTCTAGTAGGTCAACAGCAGCTTGAGTGGCCCTTGAAGGAGAACTCTTAACCAGGGTCACACTATAAATACAGTCCCTGACATAGACCTACTCTCTACCAGGGGTCACAGCCACAGAAGAGTCCTTCAAGTATACATACTCTCA
Source organism: Prosapia bicincta (assembly GCA_036971475.1). NCBI lineage: Eukaryota > Metazoa > Arthropoda > Insecta > Hemiptera > Cercopidae > Prosapia > Prosapia bicincta. Next base: position 11,125,598 of record JBAIZL010000001.1, read on the forward strand.
ACTAGGGTCAAAGTCATAGGAGAGTCCCTGACATAGACCTACTCTCTACCTGTGTCACAGCCACATGAGGGTGCCTGAAGTAGACCTTTATACTTGGGTCACAGCCACCGGAGAGTCCTTGAAATATACATACTCTGTACTAGGGTCATAGCCACAAGGGACTCTGAAGAATACCTACTCTCTACTAGGGTCACAGTCACAGGGGAAACTCTGAAGAATATCTACTCTCGACTAGGGTCACAGTCACTTGGGAGTCTCTGAAGAATACCTACTCTCAACTAGGGTCACAGTCACAGGGGAGTCTCTGAAGAATACATACTCTCAACTAGGGTCACAGCCACAGGGGAGTCCTGGAGTCACACCGGAGAGTCCTTGAAATATACATACTCTGTACTAGGGTCATAGCCACAGGGGATTCTGAAGAATACCTACTCTCAACTAGGGTCACAGTCACAGGGGAAACTCTGAAGAATACCTACTCTCGACTAGGGTCACAGTCACTTGGGAGTCTGAAGAATACCTACTCTCAAATAGGGTCACAGTCACAGGGGAGTCTCTAAAGAATACCTACTCTCAACTAGGGTCACAGCCACAGGGGAGTCTCTGAAGAATACCTACTCTCAACTAGGGTCACAGCTACAGGGTAGCCCTGGAGGTAGACCTCTCTACCAGGGTCATAGTCACAGGGGAGTCTCTGACGAAATACCTACTCTCAACTAGGGTCACAGTCACAGGGGAGTCTCTGAAGAATACCTACTCTCAACTAGGGTCACAGCCACCGGGGAGCCCTGGAGTCACAGGGGAATCTTGAAGAATACCTACTCTCAACTAGGGTCATAGTCACAGGGGAGTCTCTGAAGAATACCTAATCTGAACTAGGGTCACAGTCACAGGGGAGTCTCTGAAGAATACCTACTTTCACTAGGGTACAGTCACAGGGGAGTCTCTGAAGAATACCTACTTTCAACTAGGGTCACAGCCACAGGGTAGCCCTGGAGGTAGACCTCTCTACCAGAGTCAGAGTCACAGTGGAGTCTCTGACGAAATACCTACTCCCAACTAGGGCCACAGTCGCAGGGGAGACCTGGAGGTAGATCTCTCTAACAGGGTCACAGTCACAGGGTAGGGTGAACTCGTTACAAATTCCGTTATAAATTATTATCATTTTACAAATATAGTTAGGGTTTTTTGTAAGGAACTCATACATTCCTGTAAAACTTACGGTTGTATTTTGTTTTTTGTTGTTGCTGTAATTCTATGTAAATAATATATATATATATATATATATATATATATATATATATATATATATATATATATATATATATATATATATGCTGATACGTATTCCTTCACGGATGGAAATATATGATGAAATGTTACTATCTGGAGTACATCCGTTCATTCTGCAGTCCATAAATTCGCAGTTCCGACGTTTCGCTAGAATCTCATCCAGCATTGACGAGGTGAACCCAACAACAGTAGAAGAGCGAGTGAAGAGCGCAGATAGCTCGGCTCCTATATATAGAGGAATGAAGCCACGCCCATTGACGTCAATACACACACTGACGTCAATCCACACATACCTGATCCAAACAATTACTCACATTCCCTTGCCTTTGTTCACCTTTCTGCCGATAAAATCTATCAATGACACACTTCCAAACTGCGGGCAAATTCAAAGTATCATCGCGTTTGTTAAGACTCCCTTGCTTCTCTATTTCGATAGCCTCACGAATAATTCTAGTCCTGTAGTTTTCCACTTGAGCAATCTGTCGGCAAGATTGGAAATCAATGGTATGTCCTGTATCGCAGTGGTGCCTGTACAGAGCTGACGTTTTCTGCTTGTTTTTAAGGCCCAGTTTGTGCTCCTCAAGCCTAGCTGAGATACGTCTGTTCGTTTGGCCAATGTACGATTTCTTACAAACTCCACAAGAAACGCTGTAAACACCATGGTTTTCCAAGAAGATCTTATCTTTGGCGTTACCAAAAACCTTGTCGATGGTGAGGTAAGGTTTATAAACGGAACGTAAACCATGCCTCCTAAAGAGTCTGCCAATCCTGTCAGTAGTTCCTTTAATAAAGGGCAGAAAAACAGTACCAGCTTTCTCAGTCTCTTTTTCATCCACTTCAACAGGAAGGGCACTTTGGCGGTGTAAAGCTTTATTAATGGCATATTCCTTATAGCCATTGCTTTTAAGCACCTCTCTCATAGTAATAAGTTCTTGGTCCCTCGAATCGATGTCTGTTAACTTGTGAGACCGAGAGAAGAGCGTGTCGGCGACAGCCTGGATCTGAGATGGGTGGTGATGTGACTCAGCGTTAAGATATCTATTGGTATGAGTCGCTTCTCTGTAGATCGAATGGTGAACACAACCATTCTGGCCTTTCTTAACCAAGATGTCCAGAAACGGCAAGCAGCCATCACTCTCCAGTTCCAAAGTGAAAAATATCCTGGAGTGGCGAGAGTTGAGGTACGTAAGAAATTTATCAAGTTCTGTGCCACCATGTTGCCAAATCATAAAGACGTCATCTACATAACGAAACCAAGCTTTAGGCCTGAGAAAAGCATCATTCAGGGCGTCTTGCTCAAAGAACGTCATAAAAATATTGGCTACAGCTGGAGAAAGTGAAGATCCCATAGGGGCACCATCAAGTTGCCTGTAAAACTGTTCATTAAACAAAAAGTAAGTATTTTTGAGACAGTGCCTAGCCAGATCCAAGACATGCGGAGGGAGCTCTTCAAAAATATACATCCTCTGAAGCACTTCATCAATGGGAACGCTGGGGAACAATGACTTGACATCCAAGCTAGCCATTATGTCATTTTCTTCAATTTGGATTCCTTGCAGCACTTGGACAAAATGTTCAGAGTTCTTGATATAGGAATCAGCATTCTGAACCAATGGCTGCATAAGTTTAGCCAAATATTTCTCCAGTTTCTGAAGAGATGAATTAATAGCACTCACTATAGGTCTCATAGGAGTGGCCGGTTTATGGATTTTAGGTAAACCATATAACTTAGGACATCTACTAGATTTTTCCCGAGGAATTATCCTGGATTGAGTTTCCTTATCGATAGGAGTCTGTTTAATAATCCGCCTGGTAGTCTTTTCCAAATAGGTGGTCGGATCGTTTTTAACAACTTTGTAATTTTCATCATTAAGGATCTCCTTCATCTTGTCTATATAATCTGAAGTATTTACCCTTATCAGCCGGCAGTATAGTACAGTGTGGAAGTGTGTCATTGATAGATTTTATCGGCAGAAAGGTGAACAAAGGCAAAGGAATGTGAGTAATTGTTTGGATCAGGTGTGTGTGGATTGACGTCAGTGTGTGTATTGACGTCAATGGGCGTGGCTTCATTCCTCTATATATAGGAGCCGAGCTATCTGCGCTCTTCACTCGCTCTTCTACTGTTGTTGGGTTCACCTCGTCAATGCTGGATGAGATTCTAGCGAAACGTCGGAACTGCGAATTTATGGACTGCAGAATGAACGGATGTACTCCAGATAGTAACATTTCATCATATATATATATATATATATATATATATATATATATATATACATATGTATGTATATAAATATATATAGTCATAAACAAATAGGTTAAATTTTTCTTGAGAAGTTATTCTAATATTAGTTTTAATAACAATGATGTCAACTATCTTTTTTTAGATAAATATTTTAATTTTATGTAAGTAAATGTTTACTTTATTAAAAAAAAAATTACTTTAATTCTTACTTCTGGATTTTCTACTTTCTCAAAATCACATTCAATGCTTTCATCAAAAGCCAGAGTGTATTTTCTTTAGAGAAGGATTTAAGGGCGTAGTGGGAAAATTGGTGGGTGTTCAGTGAATTCAGTGAGATTCTGGAGGTGCGAGTAGGTTTAGCGTAAGCCTCGAGAAAAGCCTAATTGTAAGGGTGTGGTATAGTTTTGCAAGGGTTTTTATGGATTGTGGTGCTGCAGCGAACAGGGGGGGGGGGGAAGAGAATTTTACAGAATTCGACTGGAAGGTTTGAAAGTAATTCGATTTTAGTTTTGGAAGAAATCATTAACAGAAGAAATATATAATGTTAATTAGAAGAAACATGTAATGTTATTTATAAGATTAGTATAATGTTAATTAAGAGAAACATGTAATGGTAAATAAAAAAAACATGTACTGGTAATAAAAGGAAAGATGTTAATATATTGTTATATATTATTGTAATATATTGTTATATATATATATATGTGTGTGTGTGTGTGTGTGTGTGTGTGTGTGTGTGTGTGTGTGTGTGTGTGTGTGTGTGTGTGTGTGTGTTATTTTCAATATATTGAATATATTGTTAATTAGAAGAAATATGTAATGTCAATTAGAAGAAACATTTGATGTTGATTGGAAGAAACTTAACTAGAAGAACCGTACATTGTTAACAAGGAAACATATAATTAATTAGAAGAAACGTGTGATGTTGATTGGAAGAAACATATAATGTTAACTAAGAAGAACAGTATAATGTTAACAAGAAAACAAATAATGTTAATTATAAGAAAAGTTAAATGGTTATTAGAAGAAACATACAAAATTAATTAATAGAAACATATGATGTTGATTAGAAGAAACATATAATGTTAATTATAAGAAAAGTTAAATGGTTATTAGAAGAAACATACAAAATTAATTAATAGAAACATATGATGTTGATTAGAAGAAACATATAATGTTAATTAGAAGGAACGAATAATGTTAATTAGAAGAAAAGTTAAATGGTTATTAGAACAAACATACAAAATTAATTAATAGAAACATATGATGTTGATTAGAAGAAACATATAATGTTAATTAGAAGGAACGAATAATGTTAATTAGAAGAAAAGTTAAATGGTTATTAGAAGAAACATCCAAAATTAATTAATAGAAACATATGATGTTGATTAGAAGAAACATATAATGTTAATTAGAAGGAACGAATAATGTTAATTATAAGAAAAGTTAAATGGTTATTAGAAGAAACATACAAAATTAATTAATAGAAACATATGATATAGATTAGAAGAAACATATAATGTTAATTAGAAGGAACGAATAATGTTAATTATAAGAAAAGTTAAATGGTTATTAGAAGAAACATACAAAATTAATTAATAGAAACATATGATATAGATTAGAAGAAACATATAATGTTAATTAGAAGGAACGAATAATGTTAATTAGAAGAAAAGTTAAATGGTTATTAGAAGAAACATAAAAAATTAATTAATAGAAACATATGATATAGATTAGAAGAAACATATAATGTTAATTAGAAGGAACGAATAATGTTAATTATAAGAAAAGTTAAATGGTTATTAGAAGAAACATACAAAATTAATTAATAGAAACATATGATGTTGATTAGAAGAAACATATAATGTTAATTATAAGAAAAGTTAAATGGTTATTAGAAGAAACATACAAAATTAATTAATAGAAACATATGATGTTGATTAGAAGAAACATATAATGTTAATTATAAGAAAAGTTAAATGGTTATTAGAAGAAACATACAAAATTAATTAATAGAAACATATGATGTTTACTAGAAGAAACATATAATGTTAATTAGAAGGAACGAATAATGTTAATTAGGAGAAAAGTTAAATGGTTATTAAAAGAAACATTCAAAATTAATTAATAGAAACATATGATGTTAATTAGAAAGAACGAATAATGTTAATTATAAGAAAAGTTAAATGGTTGTTAGAAGAAACATACAAAATTAATTAATAGAAACATATGATGTTGATTAGAAGAAACATATAATGTTAATTATAAGAAAAGTTAAATGGTTATTAGAAGAAACATACAAAATTAATTAATAGAAACATATGATGTTGATTAGAAGAAACATATAATGTTAATTAGAAGGAACGAATAATGTTAATTAGAAGAAAAGTTAAATGGTTATTAGAAGAAACATACAAAATTAATTAATAGAAACATATGATGTTAATTAGAAGGAACGAATAATGTTAATTATAAGAAAAGTTAAATGGTTATTAGAAGAAACATACAAAATTAATTAATAGAAACATATGATGTTGATTAGAAGAAACATATAATGTTAATTATAAGAAAAGTTGAATGGTTATTAGAAGAAACATACAAAATTAATTAATAGAAACATATGATGTTAATTAGAAGGAACGAATAATGTTAATTATAAGAAAAGTTAAATGGTTATTAGAAGAAACATACAAAATTAATTAACTGAAACATATGATGTAGATTAGAAGAAACATATAATGTTAATTAGAAGGAAGGAATAATGTTAATTAGAAGGAACGAATAATGTTAATTAGAAGAAAAGTTAAATGGTTATTAGAAGAAACATACAACATTAATTAATAGAAACATATGATGTTAATTAGAAGGAACGAATAATGTTAATTATAAGAAAAGTTAAATGGTTATTAGAAGAAACATTCAAAATTAATTAATAGAAACATATGATGTTGATTAGAAGAAACATATAATGTTAATTATAAGAAAAGTTAAGTGGATATTAGAAGAAACATACAAAATTAATTAATAGAAACATATGATGTTGATTAGAAGAAACATATAATGTTAATTATAAGAAAAGTTAAATGGTTATTAGAAGAAACATACAAAATTAATTAATAGAAACATATGATGTTGATTAGAAGAAACATATAATGTTAATTAGAAGGAACAATAAATGGTAATTAAATGAAATATAAAATGTTAATTAGAAGAGACATAATTGTTAATATTGAATACATACTGGCAGCCAAATATTTCCACTGCACACCATCATTTTAACTTCTGCGCCAATCAGCCGTCATTAAAAACATTTCGATATTGTTTGATTTTCTGCCTGAGACGACAAGGCCTGTTTCTCAAGAGATGAAATTTCCGCCAAGTAAAAGTCAAACGAATTCTAATTATAGATCCACATGTGAAACCCATAACAACTTAAAGAGGGGTTTTTACCAATAAAAGAACTTATATTTCACTAACATATTTCAGTTGTATAATTTATATTGTGTGAGTGGCAAACTGTACAATCTTATCATGGCGTCTTACTTCGTACCAAACAGTGGATTACATTTTTTGTTTGGTAATTTTTATTTTATTTATTTACATGATATTTTTGTGCTACAATGAGCAGCTACAAGGAAGCAGATAACACTTTTATGTTTTAGCCATTTTGCACCCATTTTAATTATATTTGAAGTTGTCTATAATAAAGTAATCAATATTGTTGAATAAAACTCCTAATTTAATAATAATACTGATTTTATAATAATACAAGAAATACTGTGGGAAACGTTTACTGTCTTCTGAGTACATGAAGGTACATGACGGTTTAGGCAGGCAATAGGAAACCGTGATATTTAGGAAGTACAATTATTGTGCAATTTTCGAGACAATTACAATAAAAGGAATTATTATGAATCTTTAAATGTAGTAGATATTTACTATTTTTGTAATCATGTAATAGTTTAAGTAAAAGTTACATTTTTGGAAAGTTTCTTTTATAGGTTGTTTCATAGTAAATTCTGCAATCACGATTTATTTAAAAACTTAAACTTACACAAGAAATGGCTAACTTTTATAAACAATCAGATGCAATGGTAAATCTCTTGAATGTATCCTATTCATCCATCCAGAATTACTCGTAATGAAAAGTGAGTGACTTTATGGGAGATGTCTCCCATAACCATAGATATTTATATCACATCACCTCATTAGAGTTGACTGGCAAATATCTCACTTACCGAACGCACATTCATTCCCGATTAATTTGTTCGGTTAATCGATAATTTTGTGTACTTTTGATTAGAAAAACAAAGATTTTTTGTAACATTTCCAACATCAATGGAATCATAAATTAAAAGTTAAAAATAATAGCAAATTTTTTTGAAATACTTGTGGCAAATAAAATATTATGATAGGTATAAGTTATATTTTGAGTTTGTTCCTTATAGTTAGTTAGTTATACAGATCTAACGTAATGATCCAAGTTCAAAGTGTTTTATATTTACCAACCTTTAAAATTTTTAAATTTAGAAGTCATTTACCTACGAAATCTTGTACGGGCCTAAACCCGCAGGTGGTTTTATGTAAATGGCAAGATAACATGATAAAACATTAATTCCTTCTTGTCCTGAATTACACGTAGTTCAGGATCTACTGAAGGAGCTTAGCTTTATAGGACATGGATGTAAAGTCGTAGTTTGCAACGAAGAACCTCCAACTTTGAAAAATGGTGCTTAACGCCAGATCACGGCACGTTCCACCGCCCTCATTATATCGCGCTAAAGTTTGCTGCAAGTTAGTATTATAGCTCGTTCGCTTAGTACAACCTTAATAAGATAACGTTTATGTATAACCTTACGTATGCCTTCCAGACTTATTAAAGAACAACACATGGCAGACATTCTATAAAACAATTATAAGGAAATGAAAATCAACTTTTAACGGTAATGTAATCCCATCTCTTGTTATTTTTCGAGTAAAAATATAACATTCAAGAAAATTATGTCTTTTATTTAAATATATTTTTAAATAATTTATAATATATTTATGAGGTCGTCAAAAGCGCAAAATGTTTTTACATCTTTATTCCTTGATAACGTTTACGTTTACCATCGTTTTCAGAAAGAACGGGCATTTAAAAACGTTTACTTGTTCAACCTAATTAATTTACTGATAGAGCTTTCTGTGTTTACAAGGGACGAGGTACTGAAAAACTTCTAAAATGGTTGTGATAAAATATCGTTTAATATTTCATAAGCAATTACACTTTAAATATAATTAGCAGTTACACTTTAATTAAAAATTAGCAACTGCTAATTTGTGTAATAATGCATTACAATAATATTTATGGAGTAGGATCTCTATTATCATGAGAATATTGCTATTAAGTTAAAACAGAATTAGTAACACTTACCGACGCCCAGTCTATGCATTACAAGGGTCGAGCCGTTTAATCATGAATCTAACAAAATAGTTTATAAATGTGTCGAAAGAATCTCGTTAGACACAGAATTAGTAACACTTACCGACGCTCAGTCTATGCATTACAAGGGTCGAGCCGTTTAATCTTGAATCTAACAAAATAGTTTTCAAATTTTTATCAAGAATCTCGTTAGACACAGAATTAGACGTAGGACTAGCGAAAGCTAGGTCTATGTAAGTATAAACAGCTAATTGTCTTGAGAGGCTATATAAAACTGGAATGCGCTTTGAGAATAAAATGTAGAATTAAAATCAATCTTTCACAACAGATATACAGAAGTAAATATGAAATAGAATATAAGACGTACTAAGTAATCGGAACTGGGATAGATTAAAACACAGCAACTCTATGAGCGACTGTACAGTGACAGCTGGAGGCGACTGAAGTGGCTTTGTACGTTATCTTTATGTATCATATTGTCCAAAACGTCACATCCAGGCTTATTTAATACCAAAACAGGCCTATTTATTAGGTCTAGACATCATAACTAACGTTAATTACCCAAAGAAAGTGGTCCTCAAGTAAATGTCACGTCCGAGGTATGAACTAAGAAATGTCTCGTGTGCCCAGATGGTGACGCATAACTATGTCACGTTACAATAAGATTAATAAGTTAGACTTATAGAAAGAGATTAATACATTGCTCCTAGAGGGTACAATACAGCTAACACAGGAGCATTACAGGATTAAGATCCTGTGGAGTTTCAATGCTGTAGGATAATTCAATGAATTGGCAATAAAATTATTTAAACAGTATTTTTGAACGTTTACATGCCCTAAACATCTCATTTTAATGAATATATTCCAAAGCTGTAAAGAGTAAATTACAATTACTGCTTTGAAGATTATTACCTATCAAAATGAAAATAAAGAGATCACTAACGACTCAAAAAGCCGAATTGAAAATTATAACAATAAAAACCAAAATGAATTAAATATATAAGATAGGCTTATAATAATCTGCTACACTTTTTTATTCTTAAGTTATGCCTCCAACTAATATATTTATGTAATGTCTGTTAATAACTATTATTTTTTTATATAGGCTAATGGCAGATCACAGACAATTTTGCTTTTTCAAAACACTCAACGTTTCGAATTTGTTTCCGAAATTCCTTTTCAAGAGCTTAAATTTTATTATACAATTACAATATATAACCTGCTATTTATAAAATACATAGCATATATAAAAAATAATAAAAACAACAATTATAAAACTCTTAATAAATATCCATTTATAAGTCAAAAGTTTTTACGAGTAAAAAAAAATAGACTTGTAAATAGATATTTATTAACAGTTTTATAATTGTTGATTTTAATATGTTTTATATATATTTTATGTATTTTATAAATCGTAGGTGATGTATTGTAATTGTTTAATTAAAATGATTTGTCATTATGCATTCAAGTTAATTGTTGTCAGGCTAACTTGTAATTCTTGTAATTTTCTTCCGTGTTTGGATTTTTACATTTTTAGCAACAAAATTAAATATAATAAAATTTGTAAAACGTTGCAATTATATACTGCCATATAGTTGTAAACATTTGGTAACAAATATGCTCCTCAACTATACTTAAATTGTTGAATATTTTATGTTAACATGAGTTAAGTGTCTCTATTTTATTTCTACATTTGGAAATTTTGTATAGCCTATTCGTTGGTCATTCAACCAAACGTATTATAAGTCTTAATATGGACTAAATAAATTAAGTCGAAAATAAATGTACGTTTGAAAAAACAAAACAAGATGTACTAAAATAAATTTTATTAAATGTTAAAGCTATTTTCGTTACCTTTAAATCGAGCATGTTTTTAAAACACTTTGAAAGAAAATTGTGATGCTACTCGACAAATATAATTGTATTAATGACGTCATATGAGGGTTATGAAGTAGTTACTTATATGATGTGACGAAAGCTAAAATGTGAAGGAAGATATAATATGACGTAATCGGTAGGAAGGTAGTAAAGTTAGCAAAACCTACTCGTCGGGTAAACCTGGATCGAAATGCCAAAGAACTTTGCCTTATTTCGCATTGAAACCAAATCGCTGCAACACGATACAATGCTTAGTGACAAAGGTCTATGTTTCCACAGCCACCGATATCATGTCGATAACAACACAGTTGACTGCTCGTGGTGGCACTGGCAACAATAAGCCTGCTGTTATTTCCAGACTGAAACCAAATCGAGATATATCTTGTTATGTCTGACAGAGGGTGACATAGATCCAGTCTAAACAACGCGCTCCATAGCCTACAACCTGTACTATTTTCAAACCGATTGTTTCCCCACATAAATCCTCGCCTTCCAGACTACGACCTCATAATTCTGAGTTATTTCCGTTGTGCCCGGACTAGATCATATTTATTTAAAATGTTCTAACGTAGGAACCATACTAACGGTAGCAGCGTCCACACTTGTTCTAAACACTTATTTAATAAAATAATATATTTATTATTAAACTCTTTTAATAATTATAAAAAATATCAATCATAAAAAGTCAAAAATAATTTTCAAAATTACGAAATACAATAAAATTGGTTAAAAAAACTAAGAATATAAATTTTAATTCAATGAGCTCATATTTCTCGAATGTAATTTGTAGTTAAATATCACCGTATTAAAATACTATTCATAATGTAACTTTAAAATAATATGCTATGACCAACATTAATTAAACTAATATTTTTAAACGTCTATCAATCCAACTACAAATAAAAGATAACAAAATAAACTTGTTGCGTCTCATATAAGATTCTAATAGGAATAAAATATATACTAGAGATAAGTAACAAGAAGTGATATATATATATATATATATATATATATATATTTATATATATATATATATATATATATATATATATATATATAAAGTGTAACTTCGCAACACTCTTTTCTTGTGTTCACTTATCACTTTCACTATATATACTTAAATAATAATCTTACTTGGTATTTGCGCGAGTTAACTTTCAGATTGATATTATCTTGTTTAAGATAATAATCTTGTTTAAGATTATCTTGTTGATAAGATTCTTGTTTAAGTACATATGGTGAAAGGGATATATATATATATATATATATAATAAGTATATATTAGATTTTATTAGATAATAATTTTCCTAAAGATGCTGGTACTATTTTATTGGCGAAAAGCTTTGAATAAATATATGCATTAAAAGTATTCTTGTTTTTGAAATATTTTTAATTTATTAACTATATTACAAGAAAACCCATCACCATATTTAATATATATATATATATATATATATATATATATATATATATATTTAAATGAATGTTTGTACGCACCTAATGAGTTACAAAATCACTGATCTAATCGTTCATTCACGAAATTGTTGATTACATTCCTGGGAAGGTTTCTGGCGAAATAACAATTTTTCCAGCATGTAATTTTTAAGTGCCAACATAACATAAAATATGACTTTCTATCTTATCTTATCTAAGACATTTCATTTCAAATTTTTGTTGTTAGGCCACACTCAACAATATAAAATTATTTTCCACACATTTCAAACAATATATGAAAAATATTGTATATCGGAATGTACTTCAATAAATAACATTAAATCAAAAACTTTTATTGTCACATTTTCGCAACCGACTACTATAAGTTCAGCTATTATTAAGTTAATAAAATACTAAATTAAGTTTAGCTAATGTTAACACGCCATTAATTGACTTTTAGACGATACGAGTTTCTTCGGGTCAGGTATTAATACTTAAAAACGCAAGCCATACTTAATAATACTTTAACGTTAACATGCCATAAATACTTTCCCCGACCAAAGCGAAACAGCTGAATTCAGAAGTTTCATTTAATGTTTGATGTGAAACCGTTAAAAACATAATTTTTTTTATAGTTTGGAGAATTCTATATCGGTAGATATTTAAATTTAAACTGCCCTAACAATTTAAAAAGAGCAATTTCTTCTAATGTTTGTCTGTATGCATTCTTTTAAAGATAAATATCTTTAATCATATAAAAATCCAAGAAAAAAATAATACCATGGTATGTATTACTTAATAAATTGAAGAGAAAAAATTGCTGTAATTTTCTAGGTTTTGTATTCCCGCAATGAAAAGAATAATTTTGAATAAGTTTAAAATAAACTACAAATATATTATTTTATCTAAATTACTTTCCATGCGTTAATATGAAATGGTTTGATTAAAATTACATTCCATAAATTAATTAATATTGCTTATTTTAAATTACTTTATAGGCCTACAAGTTAACATGTCATTGGTTTACTTAAATTACATTTCACAAGTTATTTTTGTAATGGGTTTATTTAAGTTTTGGGTTTCTTCCATAAGTTACCGTGTAATTGGTGTATTTGAATTACATTTCACAAGATCATTTGTAATTGGTTTATTTAAATAACCTTTTAATAATTAACCTGTAATTTGTTTGCTTAAACAATTTTCCATATGATAATCTGTAATTGGTTTAATTAAATAACTTCTTATAAGTTAATCTGTTATTGTATCATTTAAATCACCTTTCTAATGTTACCATGTAATGAGTTTATTTAAATTACTTTCATGAGTTATTCTGTTATCGCTTCATTTAAATTACCTTACATAACTTAACCTGTAATGGGTTTACTTAAATTAACTTTCATGTGTTAATTGTAACTTGATAATTCATGTTACCTTTCATAAATTAATCTGTAATCCGGTCATTCTGTAGAAACATAACAGTCCCTGGTAGTAAAGTGTATTAACTCTCTTGAGAGAAAGGGGAGAGGGGGGAGAGGGGAGAGAAAGAAATATATTATAAATAACATGTAATAATATAATAAAGCGTCTAAGGATGCGTGTGTGTGTATACGCTTGAGAACACGAGCTCGTATAGCGTGATGTGAAATACGTAAATTTGAAAAGTAGTAAAATACAAAAACGGTAACTGAATTTTTTAAAAAATACAGAAGGGAAACCATCTAACCATAGAACATTGTTTTATGTTTAATTCTATTTGAACAAAGTGTAATTTTAAAAAATAATATATTCTATGCATTATTGTTGTTAAGAATAAAAATAGCATAGGTACTGAAAAGTACTTAAAAGATGTTGTCAAGTGTGTAGAAACACAATAAGTCTGCCAACATTGTAACCTCTCAAGTTAAGCTATTCAACACTGAAAGGCAACACAGGTATTTCTATAATTATCTGATGAATCAATGAAATGGTTGAGATATGCACGAGTGATGAAGCAGCAACAAACTGCAGGCAGTCTGCCCGGCACGGCTATTTTGTCTAGACCCCTACGCAATATCGCACATCAATGGATTCTTTTATGCAAATATATAGCTGAAACTCCATTATTACGCCGCTCACACGGCCTGTGCGACGACACTATAAAGCCTGCAATTTAGGACTACATAGACGGCTGTCGTCTGGCGTTTTTAGGTTATCATTTTTAGGAATTATTTTAACAATTGCCTTCTTTTATTCTCCTGCAAGAGCCCAAGTCTCAACAGTTTGTCAGCTGAGCCTAAGTCTGAGTAAGGTGTATTATTGCATACTGGGCAAATAGTTTAGCGTTATTTGTTTATTCATCACTGTGCAAGATTTATTCCTTATGTTTGCAAATTTATGTTATCTCGACCACAGTTACGAAATACGACATTCTTGATCGGTTTGTGAAGAAAAAACATTATACTACATCTCGGTAGGAAGAAACATTTTTATTTAAAAGATAAAGATTAAAATAAGTTCTGTACAACAAAATATAAACTAAAGCATAAATAACATATGTCTATGTTTAAGCTAGTGGAAAAACCAGGAATGGACTTTCATTGATTTAAGCTTTAGCTATCTAGATTGGTGCTGAATTATAAATCTTGCGTTACAATTTAAGCTGGTGTTGAATTGTAAATCACTGTAACATTTGCTTTACAATTTTAGCTGGTGTTGTATTGTAAATCCCTATAACATTTGTTTTACAATTTCAGCTGGTGTTGTATTGTAAATGACAGTAACTTATGCTCTACACTTTTAGCAGGTGTTGTATTGTAAATGACAGTAACTTATGCTCTAAACTTTTAGCTGGTGTTGTATTGTAAATCACAGTAACTTATGCACTACACTTTTAGTTCGTGTTGTATTGTAAGTCACAGTAGCTTATGCTCTACACTTTCAGTTGGTGTTGTATTGTAGAACAATAGCCTATATTCTACATTTTTAGTTGGTGTTGTATTGTAAATCATAGTAGCTTATGCTCTACACTTTTAACTGGTGTTGTAATGTAAATCCCAATAGCTTATGCTCCAAATTTTATCTGGTGTTGTATTGTAAATCACAGTAGCTTATGATCTACACTTTTAGTTCGTGTTGTATTGTAAATCACAGAATCTTATGCTCTAAACTTTTAGCTGATGTATTATAAATCACAGTAGATTATGCTCCAAATTTTAGCTGGTGTTGTATTATAAATCACAGTAGCTTATGCTCTACAGTTTTAGTTCGTGTTGTATTGTAAATCACAGTAGCTTATGCTTTACACTTTTAGTTCGTGTTGTATTGTAAATAACAGTAGCTTATGCTCTAAACTTTTAGCTGGTGTTGTATGTAAATCACAGTAACTTATGCTCTAAACTTTTAGTTCGTGTTGTATTGAAAATCACAGTAGCTTATGCTCTAAACTTTTAGCTGGTGTTATATTGTAAATTACAGTAGCTTATGGTCTACACTTTTAAGCTGTTGTTGTATTGTAAATCACAGTAGCTTATGCTCTACGCTTTTAGTTGGTGTTGTATTGTAAATCACAGCAGCCTACCTTATTCTCTTTCATTCGGTCCTCGCTCAGCTTGTCTACGCTGACGTCAACATATTAATACATAAAATATCTTATTCTCTTTCATTCGGTCCTCACTTAGCTTCTGTCTATACCCTGACGTTTAAATATAGAAACATAAAGTACCTTATGCTTCTTCATCCGGTCCTCACTCAGCTTCTGTCTATACGCTGACGTTTAAATATAGAAACATAAAGTACCTTACGCTTCTTCATCCGGTCCTCACTCAGCTTCTGTCTATACGCTGACGTTTAAATATAGAAACATAAAGTACCTTATGCTTCTTCATTCGGTTCTCACTCAGCTTCTGTCTATACGCTGACGTTTAAATATAGAAACATAAAGTATCTTATATTTCTTCATCCGGTCCTCACTCAGCTTCTGTCTATACGCTGACGTTTAAATATAGAAACATAAAGTATCTTATGTTTCTTCATCCGGTCCTCACTCTGCTTCTGTCTATACGCTGACGTTTAAATATAGAAACATAAAGTACCTTATGTTTCTTCATCCGGTCCTCACTCAGCTTCTGTCTATACGCTGACGTTTAAATATAGAAACATAAAGGACCTTATGCTTCTTCATCCGGTCCTCACTCAGCTTCTGTCTGTACGCTGACGTTTAAATATAGAAACATAAAGTACCTTATGCTTCTTTATCCGGTCCTCACTCAGCTTCTGTCTGTACGCTGACGTTTAAATATAGAAACATAAAGTACCTTATGCTTCTTCATCCGGTCATCACTCAGCTTCTGTCTATACGCTGACGTTTAAATATAGAAACATAAAGTACCTTATGCTTCTTCATCCGGTCCTCACTCAGCTTCTGTCTATACGCTGACGTTTAAATATAGAAACATAAAGTACCTTATGCTTCTTCATCCGGTCCTCACTCAGCTTCTGTCTATACGCTGACGTTTAAATATAGAAACATAAAGTACCTTATGCTTCTTCATTCGGTCCTCACTCAGCTTCTGTCTATACGCTGACGTTTAAATATAGAAACATAAAGTATCTTATGTTTCTTCATCCGGTCCTCACTCAGCTTCTGTCTATACGCTGACGTTTAAATATAGAAACATAAAGTACCTTATGTTTCTTCATCCGGTCCTCACTCAGCTTCTGTCTATACGCTGACGTTTAAATATAGAAACATAAAGTACCTTATGCTTCTTCATCCGGTCCTCACTCAGCTTCTGTCTGTACGCTGACGTTTAAATATAGAAACATAAAGTACCTTATGCTTCTTTATCCGGTCCTCACTCAGCTTCTGTCTGTACGCTGGCGTTTAAATATAGAAACATAAAGTACCTTATGCTTCTTCATCCGGTCCTCACTCAGCTTCTGTCTATACGCTGACGTTTAAATATAGAAACATAAAGTATCTTATGTTTCTTCATCCGGTCCTCACTCAGCTTCTGTCTATACGCTGACGTTTAAATATAGAAACATAAAGTATCTTATGTTTCTTCATCCGGTCCTCACTCAGCTTCTGTCTATACGCTGACGTTTAAATATAGAAACATAAAGTACCTTATGCTTCTTCATCCGGTCCTCACTCAGCTTCTGTCTATACGCTGACGTTTAAATATAGAAACATAAAGTACCTTATGCTCCTCCATCCGGTCCTCACTCAGCTTCTGTCTATACGCTGACGTTTAAATATAGAAACATAAAGTATCTTATGTTTCTTCATCCGGTGCTCACTTAGCTTCTGTCTATACGCTGACGTTTAAATGTAGAAACAAAGTACTATTTGCTGCTTCATCCTGTTCTCACTCAGCTTCTGTCTATACGCACACGTTTAAATGTAGAAACATAAAGTACCTTATGCTTCTTCATCCGGTCCTCACTCAGCTTCTGTCTGTACGCTGACGTTTAAATATAGAAACATAAAGTATCTTATGCTCCTCCATCCGGTCCTCACTCAGCTTCTGTCTATACGCTGACGTTTAAATATAGAAACATAAAGTACCTTTTGCTGCTTCATCCTGTTCTCACTCAGCTTCTGTCTATACGCTGACGTTTAAATGTAGAAACAAAGTACCTTTTGCTGCTTCATCCTGTTCTCACCCAGCTTCTGTCTATACGCTGACGTCTAAATATAGCAAAATAAATTACCTTATGCTCCTCCATCCGGTCCTCACTCAGCTTCTGTCTATACGCTGACGTTTAAATATAGAAACATAAAGTACCTTATGTTTCTTCATCAGGTCCTCACTCAGCTTCTGTCTATACGCTGACGTTTAAATATAGAAATATAAAGTACCTTATGCTTCTTCATCCGGTCCTCACTCAGCTTCTGTCTGTACGCTGACGTTTAAATATAGAAACATAAAGTACCTTATGCTTCTTCATCCGGTCCTCACTCAGCTTCTGTCTATACGCTGACGTTTAAATATAGAAACATAAGTATCTTATGTTTCTTCATCCGGTCCTCACTCAGCTTCTGTCTATACGCTGACGTTTATATATAGAAACATAAAGTATCTTATGTTTCTTCATCCGGTCCTCACTCAGCTTCTGTCTATACGCTGACGCTTAAATATAGAAACATAAAGTACCTTATGCTTCTTCATCCGGTCCTCACTCAGCTTCTGTCTATACGCTGACGTTTAAATATAGAAACATAAAGTATCTTATGTTTCTTCATCCGGTCCTCACTCAGCTTCTGTCTATACGTTGACGTTTATATGTAGAAACAAAGTACCTTATGCTTCTTCATCCGGTCCTCACTCAGCTTCTGTCTGTACGCTGACGTTTAAATATAGAAACATAAAGTACCTTATGCTTCTTCATCCGGTCCTCACTCAGCTTCTGTCTATACGCTGACGTTTAAATATAGAAACATAAAGTACCTTATGCTCCTCCATCCGGTCCTCACTCAGCTTCTGTCTATACGCTGACGTTTAAATATAGAAACATAAAGTATTTTATGCTCCTCCATCCGGTCCTCACTCAGCTTCTGTCTATACGCTGACGTTTAAATATAGAAACATAAAGTACCTTTTGCTGCTTCATCCTGTTCTCACTCAGCTTCTGTCTATACGCTGACGTTTAAATGTAGAAACAAAGTACGTTTTGCTGCTTCATCCTGTTCTCACTCAGCTTCTGTCTATACGCTGACGTCTAAATATAGAAAAATAAATTACCTTATGCTCCTCCATCCGGTCCTCACTCAGCTTCTGTCTATACGCTGACGTTTAAATATAGAAACATAAAGTACCTTATGTTTCTTCATCAGGTCCTCACTCAGCTTCTGTCTATACGCTGACGTTTAAATATAGAAATATAAAGTACCTTATGCTTCTTCATCCGGTCCTCACTCAGCTTCTGTCTATACGCTGACGTTTAAATATAGAAACATAAGTATCTTATGTTTCTTCATCCGGTCCTCACTCAGCTTCTGTCTATACGCTGACGTTTATATATAGAAACATAAAGTATCTTATGTTTCTTCATCCGGTCCTCACTCAGCTTCTGTCTATACGCTGACGTTTAAATATAGAAATATAAAGTACCTTATGCTTCTTCATCCGGTCCTCACTCAGCTTCTGTCTGTACGCTGACGTTTAAATATAGAAACATAAAGTACCTTATGCTTCTTCATCCGGTCCTCACTCAGCTTCTGTCTATACGCTGACGTTTAAATATAGAAACATAAGTATCTTATGTTTCTTCATCCGGTCCTCACTCAGCTTCTGTCTATACGCTGACGTTTATATATAGAAACATAAAGTATCTTATGTTTCTTCATCCGGTCCTCACTCAGCTTCTGTCTATACGCTGACGTTTAAATATAGAAACATAAAGTACCTTATGCTTCTTCATCCGGTCCTCACTTAGCTTCTGTCTATACGCTGACGTTTAAATATAGAAACATAAAGTATCTTATGTTTCTTCATCCGGTCCTCACTCAGCTTCTGTCTATACGTTGACGTTTATATGTAGAAACAAAGTACCTTATGCTTCTTCATCCGGTCCTCACTCAGCTTCTGTCTGTACGCTGACGTTTAAATATAGAAACATAAAGTACCTTATGCTTCTTCATCCGGTCCTCACTCAGCTTCTGTCTATACGCTGACGTTTAAATATAGAAACATAAAGTACCTTATGCTCCTCCATCCGGTCCTCACTCAGCTTCTGTCTATACGCTGACGTTTAAATATAGAAACATAAAGTATCTTATGCTCCTCCATCCGGTCCTCACTCAGCTTCTGTCTATACGCTGACGTTTAAATATAGAAACATAAAGTACCTTTTGCTGCTTCATCCTGTTCTCACTCAGCTTCTGTCTATACGCTGACGTTTAAATGTAGAAACAAAGTACCTTTTGCTGCTTCATCCTGTTCTCACTCAGCTTCTGTCTATACGCTGACGTCTAAATATAGAAAAATAAATTACCTTATGCTCCTCCATCCGGTCCTCACTCAGCTTCTGTCTATACGCTGACGTTTAAATGTAGAAACAAAGTACCTTTTGCTGCTTCATCCTGTTCTCACTCAGCTTCTGTCTATACGCTGACGTCTAAATATAGAAACATAAAGTACCTTATGCTTCTTCATCCGGTCCTCACTCAGCTTCTGTCTATACGCTGACGTTTAAATATAGAAAAATAAATTACCTTATGCTCCTCCATCCGGTCCTCACTCAGCTTCTGTCTATACGCTGACGTTTAAATGTAGAAAAATAAATTACCTTATGCTCCTCCATCCGGTCCTCACTCAGCTTCTGTCTATACGCTGACGTTTAAATATAGAGAAATAAATTACCTTATGCTCCTCCATCCGGTCCTCACTCAGCTTCTGTCTATACGCTGACGTCTAAATATAGAAAAATAAATTACCTTATGCTCCTCCATCCGGTCCTTACTCAGCTTCTGTCTATACGCTGAAGTTTAAATGTAGAAACAAAGTACCTTTTGCTGCTTCATCCTGTTCTCACTCAGCTTCTGTCTATACGCTGACGTCTAAATATAGAAACATAAAGTACCTTATGCTTCTTCATCCGGTCCTCACTCAGCTTCTGTCTATACGCTGACGTTTAAATATAGAAACATAAAGTACCTTATGTCTTCATCCGGTCCTCACTCAGCTTCTGTCTATACGTTGTCGTTTAGATATAGAAAAATAAAGTACCTTATGCTCCTCCATCCGGTCCTCACTCAGCGTCTGTCTGTACGCTGACGTTTAAATAAAGAAACATAAAGTACATTATGCTCTTTCATCCTTTCCTTCGCTTCTTTCTGTTGGCCTATCTGTATTGTGACTTTTAAATATTTGTAAAATACTTTCCCACGTTCTGAAATTATTTATTACATAATATGTTAAATAAGTTCTCTGTCAAATGATCCTCAAATTCTGTAATGTAAATACACCCTTAGCGATGAATTTTTAATCAATTTAGAAAGCGAGATAAAATGATTATGGCTATTAACCATATTTCATAAAAAATGTCCCCTAAACATTCGATTTCAATCCAAACTGTTTCCTTTTTTTTGTGAAATACAATATTTCATTGTAAGAGAATTTAATTTTCCATAGTTTTACAATTGTAAATAACGATATATATATATATATATATATATATATATATATATATATATATATATATATATATATATATATAGGTATAAGTGTATTGAGAATCACTTATTGATAAAAATACCTAACAAATATGCCATAAGTTGTGTGTGTGACGGGATAACATAAAGTGTTGCAGACAGAAACCCCGCAATGAACTACTGTTACAGTATTTATTTGTTCAGCCAGCCTATGTGTAGCCAGCTGGATCTGACGTCGCAAACCTTCAAACCGGAGCTGTCGTGCGGAAATTAAACCATTAAGCATGGCACTCGATTCTGTGGCCGCCTACATTTAATTTCCTCTCAGCGTATGTTTTACCTTTATATCAAACATTTCATTAAATCAGAGATATTAACTCGTTCATTGAAACAATATGGCTTTTATACGTTCATGTGATTTAGTTATTTCACGTTTCTACTTCATTTCCCCTACAATATAAAGAGTAAGATATTCAAAATGAAAACTCATTTTTA
>JBAIZL010000001.1:11152500-11195000 GCA_036971475.1 Prosapia bicincta
CAAACCAACATTTACGGTTTGTGACATTAAAAATGACTTTATTTATTCTTTTAAATATATTTTTGAGTAACATTGTAAAACTAAAATATCGAAGAGTTTGGAATGAACGTCATCTTGCCTTATAAATAATTTAGGCTTGATGACATATACGAATGACTTCATTGAATGGCATTACACATTAGGCACTTACAACGCGAACCTTTAATAAATTCCTAGCTGTCAGCCCTCCCTTACAAATAGCACATTTACAGTACAAACCTTGTCATAAAACTCAAACACATCTGATAAATAAACTGATGTACCAACCACTGGGGTATTGATTTAATTCCCACGATAAATGGCGATGACTCGGTAAAAATATAAATGGCAGTTTTCAAAGAGCGGAGTTGGTAATTTGTTCAAATATACTGTCCTGAAAGCTTAACAAAACCAACACAGGATAAAACCATTAGGAAAGACAGTGCTGAAACGGAAATTTTCAGACCGCTTTTCATTGTAATTGCATCGAATATAGTATCTTCAAGTAAACATTTACTGTGACGTAATACTCTGTACAGCTACCCTAGGTAGAAGACGCCTAACAAATAAGCTTGATAAATTTAAGGTTTGACTTTTCTAAACATTTTTATGAATAAATAATAGAAAAAGCATGGTTATCTTTGATCATTCTGGGCCGGATAAACTGGTATGAAAAGTATTTATAGGAATGTTTTTAGTTATTAAAGAGAAGGAATATATATTGTTAACGAAGTGGCCGAGCTAAACTATAAATAAAGGTTGGTTAAGTACCAACAATCATTTTGTTTTTAGGTGTGTGCACAACCATAGGAAATGATATTATTTTTTAGTTACCTCTAAGTCCAAAATATTATTTTTATATTATCTTACTAGTATAAGGAAAAAAGCAACCAGACTTATCCGACGTTTTGGAAGTTCCATGTGTAAAGAGAGGACATTCAACATTGTGTTGTGTAACGTTTAGATGAAAAAGTTGGTGAAGTATGAAAAAGTATTCAAAGGCCATCAAAACAGTCGCCTCATCAATTCGAGAAGAGAGCAAACATAAGCTAAAGGTAAGGTTTATCTAAGTTTTAGCGTGTGAAACATCGCTTCCATGAAACCAGCCTCAAATTGTACTCTGGCATTGGGTGCAAAATTCTAAAACTTTGGGATTGAAGTTACGAGCAGTGGTACCAGTATGGAAAAACCGAAACCTGACTGTGAAGCCTGGAACAGGTACCAATTTCTTGTGATAATCTTCTCTGAAAAAAATTACTCTGCAATTGAAATGTAAATAGGGATTTAAATAAAAAGTGTCTGTAGTTAAGAGATTTTATTTATTTAAAATAAAAATGTTACACCACAGTTGCTTTAAGTTGTTATTGTTATATAACTTAGATCTAGTCTTACATAATATAAAAATAATTATATCTAATGTCCAACAATTATGGTCAAGACACAAAGCCATGTTGATAGTTAAAACATAATAATCTACAAACAAAATATTTTTAAAACACTGTTTCTCAAACAACTCATTTAAAGAATTTACATCTAACAAATATATTCAAAATTGTTTTAAATATAAAATTTATTGTTTTACAACTTATTTAGAATAAATATTTTATGTAAAATAATCTATAGTAATCTGTTCTAAAAATAATTGCAATTATTTTGTCTAATATTTCATTAGAAAAATTAAGCAGGCCCGCCCCTGTGAATAGTCTAGTCTCTGCTGTAGTCACAGACAACCAGATCTCTCCAATTTACAACACTGTGTAGGCTCTTGAGTAGAGAATATCTTTCATGTTGCCATTCTGTGTGTAGGATCTTGGGAAGAGAGTACCTCTCAACTATGGTATACTGTGCGTAGGGTATCTTTAAGAAGCGGGTATCTCTTCATGCTGGAGTACTGTGTGTAGGACCTTGAGAAGCGGCTATCTCTTCATATTGCCAGTCAGTATCTAGGCTCTTGAAAAGCGTGTATCTTTCAACATTGGCATACATTATGTAAAATCATGGGAAGCGAGTATCTCTTCAAGTTGCTATTTTGTGTGTAGGATCTTAGAAGCGGGTAACTTTTCATGTTGCCAGTCTGAGTCTAGGTTCTTGGAAAGCGTTATCTCTCAACATTGAAATACATAGTGTAGAGTCATGGGAAGCTGGTATCTCTTCAAGTTGCTATGCTGTGTATAGGCTCTTGGGAAGCGTGTATCTTTCAACACTGCCACACGTCGTGTAAAATCATGGGAAACGCGTATCTCTTTATACTGCCAGTCTGTGTCTAGGCTCTTGGAAAGCGTGTATCTCTCAACTTTGCCATATCATGTGTAGAAACTTGGAAAGCGTGTATCTCTCAACTTTGCAATATCATGTGTAGAAACTTGGAAAGCGTGTATCTCTCAACTTTGCCATATCATGTGTAGAAACTTGGAAAACAGGTATCTCTTCATGTTGCCAGTATTTGTCTTTTGGAAAGCGTTTATCTCTCAACTCTGCCATACTGTGTGTAGGATCATGGGAAGCGGGTATATCTTAATACTACCAGCAATCTGTATCTATGCTCTTATAAAGCGTGCATCTTTTAACTTTGCCATACTGTGTGTAGGATCTTTAGAAGAGTGTATTTTGCCTTCTGTTAAAAATGTATTTCATTCTGTGTTGAAGTTAGTTGATATTATCCGATAGCACTGCTGTATCATATTGTTGATGATTTTTTAGTCCCTTAACTGTACTTCTAGCAATCTGTTTTGAACATTGGTTATAGAATAGAGATGCCAACACAGAACCTTGTCTTACTCCCCTTTATATTACAGAAGCGATGCAATAACGTTCTTCTACATATACTTTTCTAGTATTGTCTCAAAAAGATTTGTAATAATTCGTATGGGTTTTCATTAATGCCGGCTCTTTTAATTCTGCTATAATTTTACTATGTTGACATCTGTAGAAGAGCACCGAGTACCTAAACCTAAACCTAAAGCGTTATTTAGCGACTTTTATAATAATAAGTTAATATAGCTAATAACCTAGTGTAACCTTTACTATAACCTAGTGTAACCTTTACTATAACCTAGTGTAACCTTTACTATAACCTAAGATAGCTAAGTAGTTTTATATTTATTTCAACCCAAACTAATCTAAAACAGCTAAAAAGTCAGTTATAACCTGAGTTGACTAAGACACATCTCCCCATTATACATAAAGTTCTACTATAGGCAGGTGTATCATAATAATATAATATAACGATGTAGGTAAAGGCAAAACATTCAGAAACGTTAAATTATTAATAGCTTCAAATTCAAAAGTAATTATAAATCCTTATTATTAAATACCAACTGTAAGCTTAAATGTATTTTTAATAGAAATAGAAACGCCTACTGCGCCAACGTCTATCCGACGAGTGTTATCTCGCCGAGCGTTTCAAACAGCAATTTAAAAACATTACAGAACATGTTTGTTGGCTCTTTTGTTGGAGGCGAGAGTGCAACAGAAAGTCGAACTCGCCGGCGCGGCGTCACGTCTCCGGATTACAGTAATACTAAATTAAAGAGATCAAATTGAGTTGACCGACTGACGGTCCTAGGACACTAGCAGTCACGTTAAGAGTGGTAATAGGCGACGTTGCCAAACCGTAGTCTCATGTAGCAGCATTGCAAGTGATTAATGTCGACACATGAACATCTAAAAACTGTACATATTAACGTGAGTTGGGTAATTAAGAAAATTGTTAACAATTGGAAAGAATGTTTTCCAGTACAGTCGTTATTGTTAAAGATTTGTCATGCATTTGGTTGTACTATGTTTACCACCGACCAAGAGACTCCAGCAGTCTTTAATGAGGATATCTACTCAACCTTACCCACTACCCGCCCTGTGTATATTTACAATATAATTTGCTTTGTATGATCGCTGGGGTAATACGTTTACGAGGTCAGCTGTAACATCTTCTACCTAGGCCATCCTGTTCAAATTTAACTCCACTGACTTTCCAAACTATAGGTTAGTGTTTTATGAAAATAGCCACCTCAACCGTTCAGATATACTACAAAACACTCACAGATATATCCAGAGCTGTACTATGTTTTTGAATATTGACTAATCAGTGTAAGAAAACTTTCATTACAACATATTTAGAAGGCTGCTCTTCCAGGTCAAGGATAAAACGCCCAACACTAATGTTATTCCACACATCTGTAATTAATCCCTTTTCAGTGATCGTAAAGTTTGCCTCGTTTTAGGAATTCAATAAAATTAGCTAGAAATAAAAGCCCACAAAACTAACTAAATTTTTAATTTTATTATTTTTCAAACAATGTAAAATAAAAACACTATTTAAACGTATAGGTTTTCTGAAGATATTCCATCAACTTTGCAAACAAATATATAAACCATAATTAAAAATTACTTAACTAAGTAAATACATAGGGCTTACTTGCTGACGCGTTTCGAAACAATCGTTCCTTTGACGAAGCAAGTCTCTACTGCTGATAGAGGCTTTGCTTCGTCAAAGGAACGATTGTTTCGAAACGCCTCAGCAAGTAAGCCCTATGTATTTACTTAGTTGAGTAATTTTTAATTTTAGTTTAATCAGTGAATTCAAGATGATTACATCAAGCAACTTTAAATATATAAAAATTGAACATCGTTGAAACAGCGCGGTAGAAAATGAATCATATGTTTGAGGTAAATTTTGAATATCATTCGAAATGTTAATTATTTATATGAAGGATACAGTATCTCGTTGTTAGGTTTTTCAATTTTTCCATCAAATAATATTAAAAAAAACTTCATAAACGTTATAACACACACATAAACACACACACACAAACAAACAAACACACAGTTTTAAGAACTGTGAATTGTAGAATTGTAAACTATTATAATTTTCAAATGATCCAAGAACTAGGGAATAAATGTTTGTAGCTCTGGACATTTAATACCTGGATATTAAACAATATTTTGTAATATCTAACAGAAGTTACACAGGATGTAATGTATATTACTTCAGTATATATGTACTGTTTTATTAAATAGACATTCATTAGCTAATGAATTATTATTTTGAAAATATATACGTGTCATAAAATATGAATTTAAAAATAACTAATGTCTTTTAAATTACAAGTGATTCCTAACTATACCCTGACCATTGCAAAATGAGAACTACCAGCTAATTAAACTGGCTGGCCACAGAGTGAGTGTTTCCGCCTGCAGGTGGGAATATAGGCCAACCGTCTAGCCGAGTATCGATCACTTGGGCAAGTTAATGTTAGGCCTTGCAACGGCTTTTACAACCCGGCGATAGCACCTGTGTCTGCGCGCTTATCTGTCCTGTTATGTATTGAAACTAGGCGAGCTACGAGTAACGGCAAACAGTATTAGGAAAACGCATTCTTACGCTCTGCTAACCAGATAATATATTCGCCCGAAGGAGCTTGTTCCCTTCTAAGGAAGTCGGGACATACTGCTAGCCCTCATAACGATTAGTTAATTGTGAAGCAATCCGCCTAGAGAGGAAACAGAAATGTGTCTTGTTTCCAGCTGGGAAGCTCTTTCCATAAAAATATAGTGAAATGAAATAGAAAGAGTCAAATCTCCATGTAGGAAAATCTAGTAAATACTATGTTAATTCATTACCACTACTGACACAACTTCGACAAAGTTAAGAGCTCGATAACTATCCAAATAACGTGTTAACGGGTCCATTATTAGGTAACTTAATCCAATCTCTATCAACACAAATATTTTCTTCCGTCCTTTAGAAACGCAAAAGGCACAATTCTTGATACAGGCGGCGCAGTTGCATTAACAACATATTTTTGTTGAATCACATATCTTTTTCATAAACCCTGTACACCTACCCCGATGATGCCAAGTACAAATCAAATATTCGTCCTTCCAAAATGAAAAGCAACCATTTTTTTCAATTCCTTTCATTAGCTCACACCCTGCATACACACACACACACACACACACACACACACACACACACACACACACACACACACACACACACACACACACACACACACACACACACACACACACACACACACACACACACACACACACACACACACACACACACACACACACACACACACACACACACACACACACACACACACACACACACACACACACACACACACACACACACACACACACACACACACACACACACACACACACACACACACACACGCACACGAACACACACACACGCACACGAACACGCAACGCACACGCACACGAACACACACACGCACACACACACACACACACACGCGCGCGCGCACACACGCACACACACACACACACACACACACATACACGAACACACACACACACACACACACACACACACACACACACACACACACGCGCGCGCGCTCACGCGCACCCACACGCACACACGCGCGCACACACTCACACACACACACACACACACACACACCTGCACGCGCACGCGCGCGCACACGCACACGCACACTAACACACACACGTACAAACACACACACACACACACACACACACACTCACTCACACACGCACACACACACACACACTGACTGATAACGAATGTTAACACTGTTTATTCGAATATTTATTCAGTAATTAAAATTTAAAAAAGCTGATGTCTCGGTCGGACTCATAGAGAGTTACTAGATGTTTGAAATCCATCACTTTGGCATTGAGCCAACTTTCCCAAGGCTGAAAGTCTATTACTTAAAGAAGTTACAAGAGAAAGGCTAGTTGCAACAACGAATCACTATACGAGATGGATAGGATGAGAAATTATAGACCTCCATTAGCTTCATAAATTAGAAATTAGTTAAAAGAAAACGAATAAATAGTAGTAAACAAAATTAAATGTCCAACACCATATACTGTGAAGAGAGGGAAATTGCAAGGAAATTCGCTTTCTATTTTGGCACTTAATAATAACGTAGTTCTGTTATAGTCCTATATTTATTTATATTAATTCTAATTATTTAATTAAAAGTAACTAAAATAAAAAAATTTGATTTAACTAGGAGTTAACTCAAATGTTTTTTTTAATACGGTAGACTGGGGCACGTTTAAGCGAATTTTTTTCAATTAATTTTCTAATATTTAGGTTTTAACTTGGGACGTTTAAGACATTATGGTTTAATAAAGCAGTTATTAAAGTAGAAATTAGTGTATTCAATTGTTGCTCTGTTTCTGTTTTAAACCTTAATAATCTTTTTATTGATATCGAAGTATGTTGCGTAAACTTGCCCCTGGAACAATACAACACGCACACAGTGAAACCAAGGAGTAAGTGAAATAAATATTTAAACAAATTAAAACATTTGTTTACTCAAACACTGTTTAAAACATAAGACTTATTGATAATTACAAATAGAAACTATTTAGTCATCTTTATCATCACTCTTACAGCTTTTACATACAAAAAATAAAGTATTTTGTTTTACACAATTGCCATGGGACCACCTTTTGCATCCATTGAACTTAGTCTTGTCCTTTTTTTGATTAGTGAATGATATCAAAGAATAAATATGCATGCAGTTTTCATCTAGCCAAATACTAACTCCCCTGATTCTTCATGTTGCCATCAGCTACAAACCACGAGGAGGTCAACAAAACCCCTTTTTTTCTGACTCACTGAATCACTAACAGTTTAATTTTAATAATAATAAAAATAGTATACTTACGAAATATGGTTTTACTACGAAGAAAAATAACCAACCGGATGACCGGTTGGTACAGTTGGTAACTAGGGTTGGAACCGTAACAGATGCAGTCACCGCCCGTACACGTATTTGCAGAATCTAGGTATTCATATTTGGTAATCTAGGTTATTGGTAACACCTCTGTATAAAACTTCCTGGCTCTGACATATAACCCGTTTAAGGTTATATCGTGGTTCATACGGACCTTGGTCTTCCCATATGATCTCCCAGCACATTCCCAGGCGGGAGAAATGTTAGTGCAAAAGTCTCACGCCATTTGTTACAAATTGTGTTGATCTAGCAACAGCCATTGTATTGTTGAGCAATGAAGTGGTTAGCTGTGAAGTTTCCATGTTTGTACTATATTAGACCTCTAGGCTACTCCTGTATGGGCTATTTACATTTCCGAGTGGGTTTGTAAGGTTGATGGATACAGACTTAGATCTCTAGATCTACATCAGAAAGTCTATAATTTTTTATTGGGTAAAAATAAAGATTTCTTATTTGCCATTTCTTCTGGGAATTTCAGAATTTCTATAGTTTGGTGATTCTATTTTCAACTGTCAATTATTTGACACGTCAATTTTAACCGTTTCGATATCTATTTTTTTATATACCTAAATTTGTTTAATTAATGTTGAAGCTAATTTTATTACATTTCATCATCTTAAACTAAAGCCCATTATTATTACATTTGTGTTTAAAAAATGGAAGAGTTATAAATGTGTGCTGTAAGCATTTTCTTGTTCCAATTTATTGTACAGAAATGATTACAGAATGGGGACCTCTATGTGTTATAGTATTAATGATTTATGTGTCGTAGACGGGTTCTACAAAGCAAGCTGGTGAAAAATATAATAAATGAATTGCAAGAACTGTATTGTGTGCATTTCCGAATTTAGGGCAAATGTCTAGCACCAGGTAGGTTAGGTCAAGGAACCGGAGCGAGCGCGATCAGCCGGTACGACTGTCACTGTCTAAGGATAGGAAAGGATTGTGAGTATAGTTTGGATTACGTTAGTCCAGATCATCAATTCTTTAACACAGAATATAGGGGGCATTTAGGGCACTAAGTAAAGAGGGTAGTGAATCTGAATTAGACCCTCTATCGAGACATAAAGAGGTGTATTCTCATTTAACTCCGTTGTAAGAAGAGATATCGCTTGGTATAAGGATCAGGTAGGGCTCAGAAGAATACATAACGAGCCCACGAACCCTAAGGGGAAGATAATGCCATCACGTGACTATGATCACTTATCTGAATTAGAACTGTAGTTAATCAGGGTGGAGTTAATATCCGCTTCTGACGCGTAAACTAGTTAATCTAACATTACCCAATAAAAATAAGCGATTCTATAATGACAAGGAACACTTGTTTTGGTTATATTTTACTGAATGCAGTGACGTTCAGTCACTGGGTGAGGGTCACCTAATCTTCTAGGACACTTCTGAATCTGGTTGACTTATAGCGTTAAACGTAATAACTATACCAATGTGAACAAGTATAAATTATTCCGTTTCTGTAATAGTGGCGTCAGTGTTCAAAATCCATTTTCGGCGCCTTCAAACTCTGGGCGACTACAATGTCTCCATGTCACTTTCCCGTGACGTCGGACAAGTGAAAATCTAAGATGTTAAAGAAAAAGAGAAAAATTCAATTGCAGAAACAGAAAATTCTTATTACGAATATAACTACGACAGCGCCAGAGTAACACGAAATGTCGAAGTGAAGGTCGGGTAATCGAGACTGTTTAATTGAGACTCAGATAATCGAGGTTTCACATTACCATAGAACAATAAAAAACTAAAACTTTTAATGTCTTGAAAATATTTTTGTTATATTTTTTTGTTGAAAACTTGATGTTCTAATTTTAACCACCAAATTCTACACTTTTGGCTTCTATACAATTAAGTATAATGCAAATTCAAAACTCAAAGAACTCAACATTAATGAAATAAACAGCATTTTCATTGTTGAAACGCCATTCCTTTGATTTCTGATCATTAGACGTACTAGGTAAATAGGGTAAATTAGGTAATTAGGTATAAACAACATTTTTTATATTCTAATTTTAACTTATAAATTCAAGTCTATAACGTAGTTTGAAATATCATCTCAATATCGCTCAGTACAACACTGTAACAACTCAAAAATCATATATTTTGAGAAAAACCTCTTTTAAGCTTTTCGGTTAGTAAATTAACACCACATTAAATAGTATTTCTCATTTTAACTAGCAGTTAGGTTAGGCAATTCAGTCTTTTACGTTTTTAAGAAACTCTAATGTTTATTATTTGAAAAGTAGTTTAAATTAATTAACCTAAATTAAAAAAGGAGTTTGAGTTGTTAGGGTATCTCTGCCTCAAATTTCAAAGATTTTACACTTATTTTTAAATGTTACTCTTTTGTTTTAAAAAATAATTTATTTAGAGCGACAGTTTTTTAAATAATTTAAGCAAGGTTTTAGTAAAAGACTATTTTTACTAAAGTAATTTGCAAAGAATATTTATTTTTTCTCCGTATTAAAAAGTTTATAAAACACAAATTCATATTAAGCATTGTTAAGTACATTTTAAAGAATAGGCTACACTAACTTAGTTGTCACTGTTATCTTTGGTCTTCAATCCTTGAAAATCAGGCGTTGATGACCAGGCGTTGGTATAAGTCTTGAATTGCAGTCACATATCTATTAAATCTGCTTTTTTCTGAGTGGTTGCTCTGAGGCAGGATATGAGTTTCAAAATAAACTTAAATTTATTAAAACAAAAATATATTATTTGTTTAATTCATGTATATGTTAATTAAGACTTTATATATATATATATATATATATATATATATATATATATATATATATATATATATATATATCAGTTAGAATACTCGAATACTTGAGCTCGATGTGGTACTCGAGCTCCTATACGTCTTGCTTGAATAGAAACTGCTACAGGTTCAGTCATAGATCAGGTAAAAAAATTTCATTACAGCGATGTTTATTTGGGCCTAAAAACAACAAAATAAGCTTAGGAGTTCTTATTTTTTATATTCAGAAACACATTTAGTAATACCTAATTCTTTCACTTTAGTCTAATTTATAAAAGTCGAAAATATATTTCAAGTTGTCATGAATTAAAATTTATTTATACTGAAATCTGTATTGTTTACTTCTAAAGGACTGCGAATTTTTTGGTATAAACGGGTTTACTTCTTATTGGGAAAAGATGTAGCTTTTTAATGTTCAAAGTAGTCATAGCCATTTGGTTTTTAAAATACCCATTCATTTCTAACCACACTCAATTTTGGCGATCAAAATTACTAAATAACAATCTATATCCAAGACGACTCAATGAAAGTTGGAGTGAAACTTCCAGTAATGATTTGTAAACGAAGTTAAGGAATATAGTGTGTGCGGGAAAATTGAATATGATTAGGCCGTTAAACTTGTGATAATAACTTGCTGCAGCATAAGCTTAAATGCCTCTCCTGTCTTACAGTGTCTCTGTCAGTGAGCGTTGATTTGCTCCTATCGATGAGGAAACTCAATCCAGGATAACTCCTCGAGAAAAATCTAGTAGATGCCCTAAGTTATATGGTTTCCTAGAATCCATAAACCGGGCACTCTTATGAGACCTATAGTGAGTGCTATTAATTCACCTCTTCAGAAACTGGAGAAATATTTAGCTAAACTTATGCAGCCATTGGTTCAGAAGGCTGATTCCTATATCAAGAACTCTGAACATTTTGTCCAAGTGCTGAAAGGAATCCAAGTTGAAGAAAGTGACATAATGGCTAGCTTGGATGTCTAGTCATTGTTCCCCAGCGTTCCCATCGATGATGTGCTTCAGAGGATGTCTATTTTTGAAGAGCTCCTTCCGCATGTCTTGGATCTGGCTAGGCACTGTCTCAAAAACACTTACTTTTTGTTTAATGAACAGTTTTACAGGAAACTTGATGGTGCCCCTATGGGATCTTCACTTTCTCCAGCTGTAGCCAATATTTTTATGACGTTCTTTGAGCAAAACGCCCTGAATGATGCTTTTCTCAGGCCTAAAGCTTGGTTTCGCTATGTGGATGACGTCTTTATGATTTGGCAACATGGTGGCACAGAACTTGATAAGTTCCTTACGTACCTCAACTCTCGCCACTCCATAATATTTTTCACTTTGAAACTGGAGAGTGATGGTTGTTTGCCGTTTCTGGACGTCTTGGTTAGGAAGGGTCAGAATGGTTGTGTTCACCATTCGGTCTACAGAAAACCGACTCATACCAATAGATATCTTAACGCCGAGCCACATCACCACCCATCTCAGATCCAGGCTGTCGCTGACACGCTCTTCTCTGGTCACACAAGTTAACAGACATCGATTCGAGGGACCAGGAACTTATTACTATGAGAGAGGTGCTTAGAAGCAATGGCTATAAGGAATATGCCATTAATAAAGGTTACACCGCCAAAGTGTCCTTCCTGTTGACGTGAACGAAAAAGAGACTGAGAAAGCTGGTACTGTAATTCTGCCCTTTATTAAAGGAACCACTGATAGGATTGTCAGACTCTTTAGGAGGCATGGTTTACGTTCCGTTTACAAACCTTACATCACCATCGACAAGGTTGTTGGTAACGCCAAAGATAAGATCTTCTTGGAAAACCATGGTGTTTACAGCGTTTCCTGTGGAGTTTGTAAGAAATCGTACATTGACAAAACGAACAGACGATCCTCAGCTAGGCTTGAGGAGCACAAACTGGGCCTTAGAAACAAACAGAAAACGTCGGCTCTGTACAGGCACCACTGCGATACAGGGCATACCATTGATTTCCAATCTTGCCGACAGATTGCTCAAGTGGAAAACTACAGGACTAGAATTATTCGTGAGGCTATCGAAATAGAGAAGCAAGGGAGCCTTAACAAACGCGATGATACTTTTAATTTGCCCGCAGTTTGGAAGTGTGACATCGATAGATTTTATCGGCAGAAAGGTGAACAAAGGCAAAGGAATGTGAGTAATTGTTTGGATCAGGTGTGTGTGGATTGACGTCAATGTGTTTTGACGTCAATGGGCGTGGCTTCATTCCTCTATATATAGGAGCCGAGTTATCTGCACTATTCACTCGCTCTTCTACTGTTGTTGGGTTCACCTCGTCAATGCTGGATGAGATTCTAGCGAAACGTCGGAGCTGCGAATTTATGGACTGAAGAATGAACGGATGTACTTAAAATAGTAACTATTCATATATATATATATATATATATATATATATATATATATATATATATATATATATATATATATAGAGAGAGAGAGAGAGAGAGAGTGAGTGAAATAGAGAGGGGAAAGAGAAGATTAGATTTTCAATAACAGTAAGAATGTAGTATTATTCTTGATTAATAAAAAATTGTAATAGTATACATAGAACTAGCAGCAACTGAAAAGATTAAGAGATTAGGGACTTTTCAATTGTTGTAACCTAAACGTAACCTCATACGACTTACATAGACGTACCCTAACAACAAATATGGCTTATGTAATTTCATTGTAGATTGTCACTTACTTTGTCAATTCGAATTCAAATCCCACGAGCGCCGAGCAGCCGGGAATACGCTGCCTGCATTTTGACATTTCAACATATAAAGGATTTGACGCTTATATAATCACCTGTCAGTATGTTTATACGGAAGCCCAATTTTTTTATTCACCGAGTGCAAATCGTTGTTAGCGGGTAGTTTATTTTCCGACTGGGAATTCTCTTGATGTTTTGCATTACGCTCTTGATGTTTTATCGCTATATTGGTTTCTGTTTGGAATTGTTTTTGTGTTTAAATAATGAAAATACCGTTTGTTTACAAATATTCTTCGTTTTATTTTTGTATAGAAGGATTTTGCATTGCGTTTTATAGTTACAGCATGGAGACGGAATGCGTGTTTTCTTTTCGGAATTTTGCTGAAAGATAGATTAATGAGCTGTAGGATTGTTAAATAGCGAGATTATTTCGCCAAAATAGAGTTTAAAATGTCCTCCTCGTAAGGTGTGGGTGTATATATATATATATATATATATATATATGTATATGTGTGTGTGTGTGTGTGTGTGTGTGTGTGTGTGTGTGTGTGCGCGTGTGTGGTGTGTGTGTGTGTGTGCGTTTGTGTGGTGTGTTTGTGTGTGTGTGTGTGTTTTGTGTGTATAAATTGAAAAGGTTTACCTTGTGCCGTGGTCTTTAATAAATAAGGTTACCTTAAAGTAGTTTCCTGTCTGCCTTGGGGCGACGTCAGATAAATCGGATGGTGTTCCCACAGTTACCAGCTGCACTGACTTTCGTAGCCTGGTACTTTCTAGTCAACTCTACTTATTCGACTCTATCTATCCGACTAAACCTAACTTGATTTTTATTTTTAACATTTTTGGAAAAACCAGGTTTGCAATCAGCTGTTTATAAACGGAGAGCTTGGCAACTGTTGAAAGTAATGACGCATTTAAATTTATCGGCTATGTGACGGTAATACAAAAAAAAAAAAAAAACGTTACACACCTCCCTACTGGTGTAAGTAAATCGAAAACATGAAAAGGCCCTGACCATCTGGCCATGGGTTCGGTGGTCCGATTGTCAATCACTGAACTGAGAGGATGTATTCTGCACCACACCAAGCAGTTGGCTTTAAAGGTATGTGGATATCGGATCTTATTATAAGCCTGTTTCGTTTTTTGCTGGGACTTAAAAATGTTTTGTATCTGGTGCTACAGGATTGTAAGATTCGTGGAATTCGGAGGAAGAAGTCCGTCGATTCGCCAAGCTAGGGAAAGAGGCGGTTTTAGATTGAAATTAAACATAAGTATATTTGGGTACGTTTTGGTCAATTTGTGTGGCTGCATTGAATGCTAATCGTAGCCACATGATAGGCGTGTCCCGCGGGGGTGGAAGCCTACTAAGGCAGATTACAGATTTCTGTTCCGCGTTTGAAGGCTAAGGGTGATAGGGCGAAAGAGTGACGTGTCTAACACCATGGGAAAATCAGAAATTGTGAAACGCATGAGAAGTGGAACAAGTGGCATTGTCGGAAACGATGATATTTGGAAATCCAAAATGCTGAAAGTTGTGAGATGAAAGTGCTTGGTATTTTCGGTAGTAGCGTCACCGAGACGTAACTAAGTTAACTTGGTGAATTGGTCGACGGCGATCAATATCATGGTATGTCCTTTGCGGTTGCGAGGAAATTCCCCGATGAAGTCAATGAGGCATTGGAGTGGTTGGACAGAATGGAGACAAAACTAAGTTAACTTGGTGAATTGGTCGGCGGCGATCAATATCATGGTATGTCCTTTGCGGTTGCGAGGAAATTCCCCGATGAAGTCAATGAGGCCTTGGAGTGGTTGGACAGAATGGAGACAGAACTTAACCCAGTAGGTAGGTAGAGAGAGGGGGGAGAGAGTAAGAAAGAAAGATAGATAGATAGATAGAGTCGGAAAGCGTATTTTCTCATTAGAAATGAACTTGGGAAATCCTAGTTTCTGAGTTGTATGATCTCCTTACATTGTTCTCAATCAGTGAACATATTCTCTTCGAACTACCTAAACCGGTTTCTAGAGCTGAATGCATTTCACTAGTTACGATGTTCTTCCAGGATTTCGATTACACCTCTAGATTTGTAAATTGTCATAAATTGGCCATCCTCTTGGATTTTGATGAAAATCAATTCCCTTCAACAGGACATCTTGTGGTAGAGGATGCCTTTTACTTCCCAATTACTATGCATTTTGCTAGCATTTCGCAGGACTGATGGCCACACAGAATATTCACAATTACGACAGCCTGTGAGTCAGCAAGAAATTTACAATTCAGATGGCAATGTAGCGGTCTGATGTTTTGAGTCCCTGCCAAGAACATTGCACGTTGCAGAATTGATGAAACATAGAAAGTTATTGGTGATAGAAAATGAAGAAAGATGAACGAAAGGTACCGTGAGATCTTTGAGTTCTTTGAACGTGCAATTCGTATAAAGGTACTGTTAATTACTCCTTTTATTGAAAATTCTTCATCTTCTCATATTTTTGATCCCACAAGGTCACTGTGATAGGTTTTGTGCGTTCCCCCCAAAGGCCTAATCAGATAATGCAACAGGTAAATACCCTTTAATAAATTATTTTTCAACCGTTTTTGTACAACATTGCAACGCATTAGTTCGTTTTTGGTTTAGATTTGATTTTTTATCATAAGCACATTTTTCTTTGTAAAAATGATAAATTTGAAGTTGAGTCAATTTTTAATTACTTTTGTTAATTTTGTGGAATATGCACCTTTTGTTTTTTTAATTGTTATGCTTATTTAATATTTAGACTATTAATCCCTTTTTCCTTTTTTTATTCTTTGTTTATATTAAATACATTTTATTTTTGTTACGTTTATTATTTACTTTTACTTTTATTATGTTTCTTTATAATCTACTAATTTGTGTTTGATTTTATTTTCGTTATGTTTGTTTGGTATTTATTTACCCTTTATTGTTTAGTTATTTAGTTTCTATCTATATATAAGTATTTCTTTATTAAAAAGTTCGTATCTTCGTACTTTTAGTGTTTCGTAGCTCACTACAGCTTTTAATGGTGCAAGAACGTTATAAGAGTTTCAATCTTATCAATACCGTAACTTTCTATGCGTACACACCTTCACTGTGCATGTTTCCAATAGGTTTCAAAATATTCCCATTTCTGTCTATAGTCAATAGCTCCTGTCTATGTATGTATTGAAATTATTTTCGTGTCCAGTTTTTCTCACTTACAATCGGGTCCGGTTGGATTTTATTGCCATATGTTATCCTAATTGATTTAACTGCCAATAATATTTCTTTCTCAAGGCCATCTGAAACCCAGTTAATTTCGTTTGTTCGGGTATACATCAATATATATATATAACCCCTAGTCCTTTCATCTTTTTCCCAAACCCCTACTTTTTAAATATTTACTTCATACTGCAGGGTTGCTTAATTTTCTACACAAATTGTCTGAACGCTCTTTTACTATCGATCATATCTGCTTATTCACCAGAAAGCATTTTTCTATGTTATTTATGTTATTTCGCTCTAATCGGATCTATATTTGTTGCAAATACTACCCAAGTTTGTGTAACAGTAAAGAATGATACGTGATTTTTATTAAAGTTATCTTTCCACTGGACTCCTTACTCAATACAGTGTCCAATCTGCACTTCCTATAGTTTATTTTATAGCTCATGGAAGATCCAATGACAATAATGTTAATTTTAGCATTTGTATGTATTTTTTCTATGAGTTCACACCCTCTCTCTCTCTCTCTCTCTCTATATATATATATATATATATATATATATATAGATAAATATATAAAGAGCTAAGTCAAAATACAAATACAAGAATTATAATTCAATTTACAATTCAAAGCTTTTCGTTGGCTAACAGTACCAACATCATCAGGAATATTAAAACATATATATATATATATATATATATATATATATATATATATATATATATATTTATATTTATCTATCTATCTATCTATATATATATATATTGTTTAAATTTTCAATCGTTAATAAAATACTTTTTATTTATCCCTTTATGTTCAAATGAATTTATTTCAAGTTGCAATAGATGAGATTTGATGTTAGTAAAGTTGTTTTAGTAAATTAATTTTAGTTCTATATGGGAGAAAAACGCTTCACAAAAGGAGCAAGGTATGCAATTTAGCTATTTCTTCCCTTTTGGCTTGAAATAAGTGATAACATATGATTTCATAAAACAGCTGATTGTATGGTACAGTTAATGTGGTAGAACAGCTATTGTAAAGCATAAATTA
Source organism: Prosapia bicincta (assembly GCA_036971475.1). NCBI lineage: Eukaryota > Metazoa > Arthropoda > Insecta > Hemiptera > Cercopidae > Prosapia > Prosapia bicincta. The sequence continues at coordinate 11,170,043 of JBAIZL010000001.1, forward strand.
TATTACTTCATTTATATTAATTATAAATATTTAACAAAATGTTTTTTTCTTGACCTAAGTAAGAATTGACTTTAAACAAATTTTGTTTATTTTACTTGTTTCCTTTTAACATTAATAATTTAGTTTAATAATAATTTCATTTTGGCTAGTTTTATTTTAACCATCTAATATCTTCTTATAAATTTAATCCTTGAAAAATGGATTACACTAAAACCCTTGAATATATATTGATATGTGACACTTGCCTATAGTAGCACTCATTTTTGTGTGAAACGGACGGCCGTTTCGAAAGAGGTATCCATTATCAATTTAAATTGTAATGATCTCATGATTGTTTCAGGCTAAGATTGTTTTGGGGTAAGGCAGGGATGGGGTTGTATAGAGATATTTACAAGTGAATTATAGATAGTTTTGGGGTTTATGATGTCAAAAAGTGTGAGTTATAATGAAATTGTGTTGGGTGTAGCTTGAAATGTATATTTCATATTGTTCGGTTGTGGCGTTGGTTATTTTTGTAATGTTTATGTAGAACTTGTAGGTTTGATGTTATGTTTGTGAAGTTTTGCTTTGTGGATATGAGGCGTTCGGCAAGGTTTTATTCAGTGTTTTTGTTTGTGTTTTCATATGTTTTTGGTAGCGTGTGCAAAATGACCTTCTTGTTTGCCCTACGTATAAACTGGGGCATGAACTGCAAGTCAGTTCCTATACTCTAGCGGAGTTGTAAATGTCTTTGTTTATGTTTTTGGGATTAAATTGTTTGTTAAAGATGATATGTACGGAGTAGGCTATTTTGTAGTTATATCGATGAAATGAATTAGTTAGTTTATGAGTTTTTGACGATCTGTGTTTTAGGGTTACGTATTATTTGTCTACGTGGGTTTATTGATGTTTGCTGTATGTTTTATGATGATTAATTCTTAATGGTGTTCTTGTTTTCTAAAGGTATTTTAATAGGCTATAGATGACGGTGTTGTAAGCTACTAGTTTGTGTTTGTGAAGGGCGCTTTGATGAGTTTTGTGGTATTACAGTCGGTGGGGTATGATATATGTTTATTTGTCTATACTTGTTAATTTTAGGCCGTAAAAATTAAGGGAGTGGTATTTTTTCGTTTCGATAGTGTATGTTAATTTTGGGTGGATGGAATTGAAATGTTTTAAATATATATGTATGTGTTCGGCGTTTACTACCTTTGTACAATATGGTAATGTAATCAACATACCTATATCATTATAATATATTGTCTGAGTATTTATTTGTTTGTCTCTAAAATATGCTTTTGTTCAATATAGTGTGTGCATATTTCCGCTAAGAGGGGTAACCCATAGGAATCCATCTTGGGTGTAGAAAGTGTCATAGGTGAAGAAATTTTGTAATGAAATTTAATTGGTTAGGTTGATGATTTCTTTAATGTGTATTTGTGGGATATATATGTCTAAGAGCAACTTTTAAAGGATGTTGGTGGTTTCCGGAATGGAATCCTCCAAAACTTGCTCTTAAACACAAAAATTCCACAACACACGTTAAGAAAATCACCACCTAACATTTCTCAATACAGTCGTCTTTAATATACAAACACATACGTGCTATTATAGGCAAGTGTAACACGTCAATACATGTACAAGTGTTTTAGTGTTAAACTAAATTTGAAGATGGAATCAAATGACATTACAAATTGATTGTTTTAGTAGGGGGCGCTACTTATTAAGAACTGTGTTACGTATTTGGAATAGTTTTCATTATATTTAAGCATCTAACAAATTTTTTTTATTAATTTATAATATTGAACAATTCTTCTATTAAACGTTTTGGCGTGGTTTAAATAATGTAATCATTAATAGTAGTAATTTTTTAAAAATAGATCTAAAAATAGATGCACCTGTAGCAAAAAGTAGGCGCTTTATCAGTTAAAATTTAAAATAAAAAAAAGCATTTGATCTGTTAGTAAAGTATTTTTTGTTCTCGTAAAGCCATTACGTGAGGTAAATAAAACTCCTTGTCTGAACTAGGGCAAGAATAAGCGACAAAAGACAACAATTCCAGCGCCAACAATAAACTGCGAAGCTTTGCGATAACTACTCGGCAGGTCGGATAATTAAACTTCTTAGTCCAGATGTAATTAAAGTTGCCAGTATAATTACGTTTATATTACCTTTGTATTCTAGGTTAAGCTGTATTAAATACGTTATTATATGAAGTAGTTTGCGTCCTGAGGCGCCGGGAAACAATGTGACACTCAGTGCTATGAGAATCTTCTTCAAAGAGTTTCTGTATCTAATCATTTATAAAATTAAAAAGGCATTGAATCTTGGCGGAAATTTCATTCAACGCCAATTCGGGCTTTATTCTTGTTTTTAAAATAAAAGCTAGTGGTTATATAGATAGACACATACAACTATTAAATAACATTCATAACTTTACATTTAATATAATTAATCACTTTAACAATAGTTTATGACTATCCGAACTTTAAATTTTGTTCAAACAAAATTTAAAGTTCGGATAGTCATAAACTGTTGTCAAAGTGATTAAATAAGATTTACCGAACGTAATGGACTACAAAATTCAAGAATTTAATGTAATATATTTTGATTCCATCTTTATTTGAGCTACTAGTCTTTAACTAAAATCACTTGAACATGTTTTTTAATGTTATTCTTGCCTCTGAGTTGACAATGGGACAAATCTCCCGAAACGGGCGTCCTCAATAAATTAAAACAGTAAGTGCTACTATTGGCAAGTGTAATAGACTGCTATATGTACAAGTGGTTTTATTTAGTTTAACTTAATATTTCTGTGGACGTTTCAGCCATTAAAGTTTCCATTTATGGTCTTTCTCAAGACTAAAACATTCTTAAAAAAAAAATTACTCACATTACATATAACTTTTTGTTAGCACCCTCATTACATAAATCAAAAGTCTCTTAGTGAAATATAATTTCCCAGGAACATCATTTAAAGAATTTTTTTTTCTTTCGAAAATATTAAAATTTTATAAGGAAACTTTACTCTAACCACTGATCTAAGGTCGTAATGTTTTACTTTAAGGTGCGTTTTAATATTACAAAAGTAAGAGATGATGTACATCTATTCACTATAAAAAACTCATCTATTAAAAATACAAACAATCGTTTTTTTACAGTAATAAAAATTTATAAAATTACAAAATTATAAACGTTCAAATAAAGACCTTATGAAGGTTGGCATTTTTCTTAACAAATTTTTTTTCACGCGGTGCACTTTGTCTTACGGAGGCTGCACCCACTATAATTATCGCTTGCAGTGTTTACTTAATAAATAGTGGTATAATTGCAGTAGGTTGCGCGCGCGCACCTGGGGATAGAACAAACACAGGAAAAGTGTTGTCTGACGGTTTCTCGAAGCACGTGCAATTTCCTCTTCATTGTCTAGACAGACTCACAATTGTTTTAACGAATTTTCTAACAGAAAGATATTGCAACTTCCTCTGCGATAGGACTTGATAAGCAGGTGCTTCGCAGATGCATTATGCCTGGAATTAATGCGCATTATAAGGGCATTATTTACATGTGTAATAACTGTCAACCCGCATAAAATATTCCAACGATTGTAAATAAGTTAATAGTTAATAATTACGTAACGAAATTAGTAGTGTTTCACTCTCTGATAAATATGTATAAATGTTTACTTATTTATATATACATATAATTTTTTTTGTGTACTTATATATATAGCCTATATATATAATAATTATATATAATAATATATTAAATTATAATATAATATATATATATATATATAATATAATATTAACATAATATTATACATATATATATATATATATATATATATATATATATATATATATATATATGTGTGTGTGTGTGTGTGTGTGTGTGTGTGTGTGTGTGTGTGTGTGTGTGTGTGTGTGTGTGTGTGTGTGTGTGTGTGTGTGTGTGTGTGTGTGTGTGTGTGTGTGTGTGTGTGTGTGTGTGTGTGTGTGTATTCTTTACAAAAAAAGTACATTTTGGTCAGGATTTCTTTTCAGGGAGAAGTATATATTAGACTTATAACGTGTCCAACAATATACAGTAACAAGTTTTTCCTAGGTTGTTCCCTATTATAACGAGTATCAAGGTTTTCTGCCATACCATATTATCTCTGGTCGTCATGATCAATAGAATCTCTGTCAGACAGAACCTTCTGTGTACATAAAAGTTCTGAGTGATGGAGATTCTCAGAAACAAGTCGACAAGAGGTAAAGTGAAATGGCAGAAAACTATGATACTCAATATATCAAACTTCCGACTATAGAAAAAACTTAAGATAAAACTTTTCTTAAAAAAATTATAATATTAACCAGGCTCAAACTCTCAAAGAAGCCAATTAATTGTAATTTACAAAACTACATAATTTAGTAATTATTATTAATTTATTTTATCACTAAATATATTTTAACATTTTCTACCGACCAAATTACTCTAAAAACAGTAGAAACTACATTTAATAAGATTGTATTAATTTTTTTTTTTTTAAATTAAAAAATAAAACAATGAAAATGTCGAGACAAAAACTCATCGGAATGTGATTATTTATACTTTAGACTCTACACATCGGAAGCTATTTTTCACTAGCTTTTGTCATTTTTAATGTCCGTACTACCGCGCTGTGAGAAAATCTATTTTGCTATTTAGAGAGAAACGACTTTTACAGATTGGAAATTCCCCATTGCATTAAATCGCTTTCCAAACGCAATAAATAAAATAATACCACTGTACTCAATAACCTCATGGGTGAAATATTTTCCGTATCGCATCTCCCCTGTAGGTCTTAAAAGTTTACACATATCTAATATGCAAGACATTGGTATGTTAAAATATTATAATTTTAAAAATTGTATAAAGTTTGTGTTATTTGGCATTATTTTAACTCGTAAAAGAAATGTTTTTCAATATTAAAATTCAATTAAGTGCTGAGAGGTCGCGTATGTATATGTGAGAATAAATTGCAAATATAATACAAGAAATGCCGATTAAGCAGTATTTATTTTACGTTAGTGATTTGTATTCTATGCATAGGTTAAAAATCTTCACTCAGCGTTTATCTTTTCCAATTTCCATTTAATAAGACCGCGATCAGGAAGCGTGGAGTGGATCCAAAATAATTGTCGGAATATTTTTACAAAGAAATGTTAGAAAACTAAATTTCTGGGTACCACATTACTTCATAACTCTTCCCTACCTTCTATTTCCCATCAGAGGTTATTCTTGTCTCCTGATGTATTGTTATCTGTAATTTCCTTCATCCCTTTTACTATTATTCAGATCATAGTAAACTAAAAGGTCAGAAATATTCTTTAAATTTTTACTTATATTTGTATAATTTTTCTCTTTTTAATAAAGGATTTATTCTTATGTGAGCGCTCACACATGATGTACGATTCTTCAGCTAGATCTAGACATCGCGAAAGTCAAGCAAAAAGAGGGTACAAAAACGAAAAACTAAGAAGCGCGTAAGAAAAAAATAATGCTTAAGAAAGTTTCTATTATTCCGAACATCGAAAGGAACCTTCCATTGTTATTTCATGAATTTATCTTTATGAACAACCTATATTATGTTTTTCTTTTAATTATTAATTTTAATAATTATACAGTATTAAAGTTATATATACAGTATAATTACTGTAATTACTGTTATATAATTATACAGTACAAAATATATGTATATATATATATATATAAATATAAAACACGTTTTCTTGTTTAATAATTTAAAACAACATAAGTTATTCAAATACAAGAATATTTATTAATTTATATCCAAAGCTTTTCGTTGGCAAACAGTACCAACATCATCAGGAATGAAAATTACAATAATGTAAGCTATAGGCCTAAAACATATGTTTAATTAAATGTTGTATTTGAATAACCTATGTTGTTTTAATATATATATATATATATATATATATATATATATATATATATATATATATAATATACATTTTAGTATATACATAGTAGCATGTAAAGAAACTTAAATTACAATTAGTATTTCATTTTATAATGTTTCTCATCTTTGTGAGACTTTCGCAGTTTTCATTATATTTGCGACAGACAAGAGTAGCTGGGCAAAACAATTCGAAAGGTCAACGTAAGTAATGGGGCCTAGAGTGTTTAGTATTGGGCTCTGAGCAATGTCAGTTTGCATGGAATTAATAATTGAAAGAAGCTATATTGGCTGTGCTGCTTAAGAATATATCTAGGTATTTCAGCTTCCGTCTCGTAATCGTCATTCCTATTTCCTCCTCTTCCGCCTAGCTGACGGATTACTACTTCGTTGTTAACATAGTCAGCAGCTGGCATAAGGTTTAACCCCTACTGTTAGAATTCCACCACTGTCTGTTTCCGATCTTTGTAAGGGAAGCGGAAACTTAAATCTGAGAAATCAATCTCCGATTTCACCCAAATATATTCTAATTAAAGTGGATTTTAAAAATAAGTAATTAAATAATTTGTTAACTCAATAATAAATTATGCTAGATACGTTTGTAGTATCAAAAGACACGCTTTTGCATTCTAACCTTAACAACAATTTAAATATTACTTGCTATAACAATAGTTATGTTGTACAATATAACAAGTTACATTTTATTTGTTGAAAACACTTGACCGTGGAAGGGGTGTGATATAATTAACGCATTTATTGTAAGTTTGCAATACTATATTCTCAAATAGTTATATTCTCAAATAACTATTTCCTCAACTCATAACCTACACTGAAATGTCATTATCAAACGTTTTTTTAAAAATAATGTAGATTAATTCGGTCGATAACGAGCAAGCATAGAGAAACCAAATATCAAAATTAGTTTTAAAACATTGTTTTACGTTTAGATTCCAAATGGAAATCACCTGCAAGAGTTAATAATTTATTTATAATACTATCCATCAAACAAAACATAAATTCACATATTTTAAAAGAACTTTTAAAAAAACTGATTTAAAAAAAGCATAGACTTTACGTACATCATATAATAAAGAAAAAAGCTCATAATTCAGTGTAAGACATCGAGCCAAAGATACTTTCACAATACTTTAAATACTGAATATAGTTTATTTGATTTAATGTTTTGTGTTGAATGATGTGTCTTTTTGTTTATATTAAGATGCAATATTTGTGTTTTTGTTGTAATCTAAGTTGGTTGTTGTTTTAAATATATGAATGTAAGTATTGTTTCATGGATAATATTACAAATAAATGTTCAGCTCCTGAAGATGATTCCCAGTTTAACCGAAACGTTAATCAATGTTTTAAAACTAATTACAAGTTTTAAAACTGTTCCTATAGATTAAAACATCTCCCACAATATTCTTTTCGAGACCTTAATGCCAGATATTTGAGTGTTTAATTGTTTTATGTGTATAATACTATAATTTAATTTCGTAAAATAAAATAAACCTGTATTAGAAATTTTTTTGAATTTTTTAGTCTTTAATTCATTGAAATTAACCAAATTGTATTGATTTTATACTTTTTTTATTGCTACAAATAAAACAAGACCAATCTGGCAGCTTGGTTTCTGAGTTCGGTTGAAAAATATAAGCCTTGCCTATTTAGATACCAATTTAATATTTTAGTACTGCTGATCATGGAATCAGGTTAGTACGCTTAAGTATGAGTAGGCATCCTGAGTGTAGGCCATTTTATAATTTAAAATGTTTTTGTTTTTTGATTAAATATCAAGTTGTATACAATTGTTTTTAAACATTCAGCTCTACTTTAAAACGAATTTGTTTAATGGGGTAGTTTTAGTCTTATGTTATTATTTAAGAATGTGTTGTGAAGCAAGCTTGAATTCTTGTGCTGTAAACGCTAAATACAATCGGAAGGGTGTAAAGTAGTCGTATGCGTGTCCCGACTACTTTGTAAAGACTCTAATAACGGTTTGCTTACCAAAGTAATGCCCTTATCCGAACATCGCCGCCATAACTCATACTTGCGGCGCGTCACTCATGGTGCTCGTCGCGATAACAGATCTTTCCACACTGTGACCGACGCAACGTGTTTGCCTCTGTCGTCTGCCACTAAACTGAAATAATTTCTTTCCAGATAGCGGAATTATGACATAAGATTAATGCCAACATGGAGGACTTTAAAAGATTACTGTGTACGAGCAAAAGAAACAGTTTTCATGGTCGACTGTAGAGCTTTATCGGTTGTAATTTATTTCTAAACTATTCGTTGGGACTTGTTAATGTGTTCGTCGGAAGAATGGAATTATTCTCTGCCATCCACAACGCAGAAGAAGGAGTCGCGTTCTTTTTTTTGGAGTAATCTAGTAAAAGGAAACAATTTTAAACAAAATTTTTATAATGTATACGTCTATAGTGTAGTCTGTAAAAATAATGCTGTTCCTTTCTTAGTTTGCACGAAAATTTAATCTCAAGAGAATTCATTTAGGACGTGCCTTACGGTTACAACGTTTCCTGTAGCTTACAACAGGTTATCTTGGTTTTTTTGGTGAAAACCCAGTGAAGCTATCATCGCCGACACTAAATCTAAAAACTAACTAAATATTGCTATTGTTAAATTTAACTATTACTACAAATTTAGTACTAAACAAGTAACCTTAATAAAAAAAATGAAATAATGAAGAAATATTATACACAAACCATCTTAAAATGTTTAGAATAGAATATCTATAAAGAGATAAAAATGTGTAGGATTTTTTAAACACTCCGTACTTTGATTTATTAATTTAAAAAATCTGTTTGACGGATGGACACCTCTATTCACCCCGGTTAAATAGGTTTCAGGTATGCGACTCTGCATACGCAATACCATAACATCCCCTATTTCCAGTACAATGGTATATGTTTTATCATTGTGTGTAACCCACTGGAATGCCCTTTTCCAGTACCAGATCTCAAGGTAATGACTGCCGTCATTTCTGCCTAACGACAAGAACATTATCCTGTTTGGCTCTTAGGTAAGGCCTATCGAGAGTGAATAAATATCCGATTACATTACCTGAACCTACCTAAACAGAAGGGGCGGGAAATCTGACCGTTCGTAAGATTCTACTGTTCCCCAAGTAGCTCGTTCTTCCCAGGAGTGAGGTTAACCAGTCCAGGCCTTGCATATTGACCCCCGTGTCGGATGACTGATTTGGGAATCACGAGATTTAGACTGGACTCTTGGGGACTTGATTCCACACGCTGGATTTTCCATAACTTCGAACATAATCCATCTTGGACGAAGGGTAATGAGCTTGCACCTAGTCTTGCCTTTTGTCTACTCTCATATTTCTGCTTTATACTTCAGTATCAGGCTGACCAATTTCTAGTGTACCTGGGTACCGCCTTGTCCTCTGCTTGGTCCTACCTAATTCTAACTGGCCTTACATATTCTTCCTCTTACAAGTGAGTGTAACTGGTAGCGGATAGACACTACTTGTGACCACTATTTAGTTGACCACTAAGTAATAATAAATAACACTCAAAAAAACTTTAATGACAAATATTTTATTTTTATCTAATGTACATTTCGGTTATCAAGTAACCATCTTCAAAGGTATCACAATCAAGACAATCTCCCGTTTGTACTGGAACTTCTTTCAATCTCTTTGACTCTTCAAACGTAAATTCAATTTGTATATACTGTGAAATAGCATTCCTTTCAAATCCTAATCCCTAGAGATATTCATCCTAGGTCCCTTATCATCCTTAAGAGTTGTTTACGTGGTCAGTAAGATCAAAATAAATTCTAGTGTTGAAGGCCTATATTTGTACAATGTCGTAAATAAAAATTAAGATACACAACGTAAGCGAAACATTCCAAGAATGTGCTGCAAGTAATAGCTATCAACGCGATGAAGAATTTAATAAAGCAAGAAATATATTCGCTGAACCATTGAAAAGGCTTTATTGTTGTGAAAGACACCTACTGAAAGTGTCTGAATTCTGGATGTATAAAAGAATGAGCAGTGTGTGAAACAGTGGTAAGAAAAGTGAGTAAAGAACACATTGAATAAGAATAACAGCAAAGTATAAGAATATTGTTTGCTCAAAAAGTACAAGCTTAGTCATATAAAAATATGGTCTCCTATGAAATATATGAAAATAATTGAATACGTACGAGAATATAGGAGCCACGTAATGATATAAAAGTCCTTGACCTGGGATACAGGTATATTTTATAGCTCATGCCTTCAAGGTGGGTTACAGTCGATGGACATAACAAATGGTTTTCTTATTGATAGGGAGAAGTTGCTACGAAAAATTCTTTAAAGAATTTAATTAAAACAAAATAAATAGTAAATTTTCCTAATATTGTAGTTTTAAAACATATATGCTATGGCCTTGAAATATTGATTCTAGTTTAACGATAAGTTTAATGATAGGTTTCGATATTGAATATCGAAAAAATAGTGAAATTTAAAACTGTCAGAATGTAAAATTTCTGAAGAAAGTGTAAAATATCCTTACTTTGTGACAATTTATAAACTGGAGTTGTTTTTATAAGTAACAGCATTATGCTGTAGCAAAGAATCTCAAACTGGGAGGGGGAGTGGAAGGTTTTCAGGAGGGAATGGATAGGTACACTGAAAATGCCTACAGACAAGATGTGCGTCCTCAGCGAGGAGACTGGCTTGACATGTGCCTACTGAGCTACGTCATTGTTTTTTTGTAGAATGTTTAGTCTTGGTAGACCTTTGTTGCTGGGTAACGAGATTTTCGAGCCTCAGGGATAATATCTCTGGAGCATTGGTAAGAGTCTTGATTTGTTTTATATTCTTTTCCTCAATTTTATTGTGGAAATTAGTGTACATACACACACACACACACACACACATGTATATATATATATATATATATATATATATATATATGTATATATAACTTTGCAACACTGTTTTCTTGTTTTCACTTATCACTTTCACTATATGTACTTAAAGAAGAATCTTACTTGGTATTTATGCGAGTTAAATTTCAAAGTATCTCCATTATCGAGCATCGATGACCGGGGGTAGAATAGACTGTAGCATAAATAAGTAGCAGAACTAGCATAAATACCAAGTAAGATTCTTGTTTAAGAACATATAGTGAAAGTGATATATATATATATATATATATATATATATATATATATATGTGTGTGTGTGTGTGTGTGTGTGTGTGTTGTGCATATATATATATATATATATATATATATATATATATATAGTGGAGTTCTTTAATGGAGTTATTGTAGAAACGTTTATTTTCGACCGTAATCTTTTTCGTGTTACCATAATTTACCCTTAAACTATTGGAGATAGAGTTCTGGGACAGGTTTTATACGATTTGAAAGCTCATTTTACATAAAACATATGTAATTACAAACTTTATTATTGCTCTAAAAATCTCAATGGAAGTTAATTTCACTGAAGGAGCTGAATTTCAGGTTAAATCTTTGACCCTGTCTAACAGCGGAACGAAGCCTTTCCGAACCCATGTTTATGAACTTATTCCATCATTTTGGTTAGAGGAATAAGCCTATGCAGTATGGCAGATTCCTCCTGAAACACCCTAATATATATATATTTATACACACATACATTTACCTCGTTATACATTCTTAACAATTTTTTAAGTTATTGTGTAAAATCTGAATTAAGTCGATTATTATGGTAGGATTGCAGCATTACATTTTTAGGGTTAACTATATTTATATATTATATAAATATCTGTAATAAAAGTTAATAAAAGTTTCTGATGTTTAATTGAACTAACCTGCTTCAATTTTATACTCAGATTGCAACTCTTGACCAAATGTAAATGGGAGATGGCGCCTCCTCTTGTCAGTGGTATAAAACGGGTCACATGGCCTAAAAGATTGAGAATCCTAGTGATATATAGCATACTAAAATACAATATAGCCTCAAAGTGTTAGGTTAGCATAGATTTGGTTGTAATAAAATATTACTTTTTGACAAGTGAAATTGCGTCCATTTTGGTAAAGAATTTGAATGCTCGTGCATTTTTGTATACAAAACAAATCTATTCTACTCTACTTTGTATTCTAGTAATAATTGCTGCTCTGTTTTATAAATCCTTGATTTTATAAAGATTTTGGTTGAAACTGAGTATATATGCGTCTTGTTTAAAAACATATAATATTTGGGACGTCAGCAGAACATTTTATTATTTTTTCATTTTCTAAATATAGACAGAATTTATACTTTACAAATATAATTTTTTTTCAATACCGAAGACTTCTTGCGCCAATAATGACATAAATAATTAACATCTTATAAATTAATAAAATTATACAAACGAAATATTGTATTTATTTCAAAAGCTAAAGCTACAATTCGAATTCATTGATCCAGTTATTTTTGTTACGTGTATGAACTAAATTTTAAAAAAATTCAATTTAAGTTTGCCTAAGAAGTTCTTGAACTAATATGCTTGTTTCCCTGCGGCCATTGTAAGGAAGCCTCCCGTACAAATCCGTGTAGTAAGCAGGATACCAAGGATAGGTTCAGTATTGTCTGACATCACAAACGGATTTAAGGATCCTCTTACATCCTTGTATAAGTTCCGGAAAATGTAATACAGTAAGTAATACACTGAGTCGCTTATCTAGGTATTGCACTAGAGAGGGCCCAGAGAGAAGAGTCTACCCTCTGAATATATCCCAGTGGGCTAAAAGCTATACTAAAAAGATCCTTTATATATATACATATATATATATATATATATATATATATATATATATATATATATATATATAATATATATGTGTATATATATATATATATATATATATATGTATAGAGAGAGAGAGAGAGAGAGAGAGGGGGGGGGGAGGGAGAGAGAGAGAGAAAGTGGAAAGTAATTAATTGTTTGTGCATTATATGATCAATGTAGAAAAGATATGTCAACAGAGTAGAAAATCCTTACCTACAAAGTAGAACGATGTAAATTTTAACTAACATATCGTAATAAAGCTCCATTGAAGAAAGCTTAATTTGATTAGAATGTTTTTGAACAATCGGCTACTTTAAATAAGAGACAAAATGTCGACATCACCAAATCAATGTTTTCAACAGCTATTTTGATCATTTTGTAGAGACAACTCAGAAAACAGTTTTGAACCATTACTTATGATAAAACTTTTCAGGTCTTTTTCAGTGCTATTCTCTTTGTGTTTAGTATGTATTACGAATTTCTCTGATTATCAAAGTGACGTCAGTTTCAAAATGAACAAATTTTTAAAACCGTGTTAGAATCTATCGTTAAAATCTCCAGAGGTTTTTATTATTTTAAAGCCAGTAAAATTATTCCTAAAACTGCATTCGTCGACCTTAAAACGAAATGACTCCGACGGGTACCAGACAGTCCACGTCGTAACTTTAAGAAGGAGCATTTAATTACCTGAAAGGTTTAAACACTGAGAGTGCAGAAAGTGGCTGTTGTGGATTACTCCGGTCTACATGTCCCTCCACGTACTTTTTTTTCCCATGGCTTACTTTCTGCTCGTTACTGCGGCTGAATGGAAGCTTTTATTTCCAGAATTCAAATGGCCAGCTGAGTAATGAGTCAACAAATACTCAGGAATTTGAGTTGGGCGTAAAATGAAACATTATGTAGAGGAAACGGTTTAAACGTAATAGTCCCTAGATTACGCATTTAAAAATATATAAAATCTACACGTCGCGTCGTCTACATTTGAACGCTCAAACATTGCTAATACTAATGACGTTTTCTGCTTTTCATTCACATAGTGTTAGAACTAATAACAAGGTCTTCAAAAGTTCATAGTACCTATGAAAACAAGCAGCTTTTGATAGGGCAAAGAAAATCAATGTCGATTTTTGTAGTTTTAAAAATAAACAATTATTTTCAAAAATACATTTGTAGATATTTGTGACACTTATAATATGTTTGGTTTTGGTTTTGATAATTTTCTACAGTTAAAAGTTTCTAATTATGTGAGTTACTTAATAAGAAAGAAAGAACATAGATCAAAAAAGGAAAACAAATCGAAGAGAACCCCCCATGTTTAAGAGCATATAATTAGCAGATAAAAATTATTTATAAATTTTAAAGATAATTTTGAATTCGGTACATGTACGTTGCAAAATTCAGCTCACATGTTACTACTCTATACAAGTGAAGGAACAGAGATAAAAAAGAGAAATCAAAGAGAAAACATATGTTTTACTTTATATATTTTCGAGATTAAATTAGTTATTTATAAACCTCGAAAGGTTATTTTGAATTCGGTACATGTACGTTACAAAATTCAGCTCACATGTTACTACCCTATACAAGTGAAGGAACAGAGATAAAAGAGAGAAATCAAAGAGAAAACATATGTTTTACTTTATATATTTTCGAGATTAAATTAGTTACTTATAAACCTTGAAAAGTTATTTTGTATTCGGTACATGTACGTTACAAAATTCAGCTCACATATTACTACTCTATACAAGTGAAGGAACAGAGATAAAAGAGAGAAATCAAAGAGAAAACATATGTTTTACTTTATATATTTTCGAGATTAAATTAGTTACTTATAAACCTTGAAAAGTTATTTTGTATTCGGTACATGTACGTTACAAAATTCAGCTCACATGTTACTACTCTATACAAGTGAAGGAACAGAGATAAAAGAGAGAAATCGAAGAGAAAACATATGTTTTACTTTATATATTTTCGAGATTAAATTAGTTATTTATAAACCTCGAAAGGTTATTTTGAATTCGGTACATGTACGTTACAAAATTCAGCTCACATGTTACTACTCTATACAAGTGAAGGAACAGAGATAAAAGAGAGAAATCGAAGAGAAAACATATGTTTTACTTTATATATTTTCGAGATTAAATTAGTTATTTATAAACCTCGAAAGGTTATTTTGAATTCGGTACATGTACGTTACAAAATTCAGCTCACATGTTACTACTCTATACAAGTGAAGGAACAGAGATAAAAGAGAGAAATCGAAGAGAAAACATATGTTTTACTTTATATATTTTCGAGATTAAATTAGTTATTTATAAACCTCGAAAGGTTATTTTGAATTCGGTACATGTACGTTACAAAATTCAGCTCACATGTTACTACTCTATACAAGTGAAGGAACAGAGATAAAAGAGAGAAATCAAAGAGAAAACATATGTTTTACTTTATATATTTTCGAGATTAAATTAGTTACTTATAAACCTTGAAAAGTTATTTTGTATTCGGTACATGTACGTTACAAAATTCAGCTCACATATTACTACTCTATACAAGTGAAGGAACAGAGATAAAAGAGAGAAATCAAAGAGAAAACATATGTTTTACTTTATATATTTTCGAGAATAAATTAGTTACTTATAAACCTTGAAAAGTTATTTTGTATTCGGTACATGTACGTTACAAAATTCAGCTCACATGTTACTACTCTATACAAGTGAAGGAACAGAGATAAAAGAGAGAAATCGAAGAGAAAACATATGTTTTACTTTATATATTTTCGAGATTAAATTAGTTATTTATAAACCTCGAAAGGTTATTTTGAATTCGGTACATGTACGTTACAAAATTCAGCTCACATGTTACTACTCTATACAAGTGAAGGAACAGAGATAAAAAAGAGAAATCGAAGAGAAAACATATGTTTTACTTTATATATTTTCCAGATTAAATTAGTTATTTATAAACCTCGAAAGGTTATTTTGAATTCGGTACATGTACGTTACAAAATTCAGCTCACATGTTACTACTCTATACAAGTGAAGGAACAGAGATAAAAGAGAGAAATCGAAGAGAAAACATATGTTTTACTTTATATATTTTCGAGATTAAATTAGTTATTTATAAACCTCGAAAGGTTATTTTGAATTCGGTACATGTACGTTACAAAATTCAGCTCACATGTTACTACTCTATACAAGTGAAGGAACAGAGATAAAAGAGAGAAATCGAAGGGAAAACATATGTTTTACTTTATATATTTTCGAGATTAAATTAGTTATTTATAAACCTCGAAAGGTTATTTTGAATTCGGTACATGTACGTTACAAAATTCAGCTCACATGTTACTACTCTATACAAGTGAAGGAACAGAGATAAAAGAGAGAAATCAAAGAGAAAACATATGTTTTACTTTATATATTTTCGAGATTAAATTAGTTACTTATAAACCTTGAAAAGTTATTTTGTATTCGGTACATGTACGTTACAAATTTCAGCTCACATATTACTACTCTATACAAGTGAAGGAACAGAGATAAAAGAGAGAAATCAAAGAGAAAACATATGTTTTACTTTATATATTTTCGAGATTAAATTAGTTACTTATAAACCTTGAAAAGTTATTTTGTATTCGGTACATGTACGTTACAAAATTCAGCTCACATGTTACTACTCTATACAAGTGAAGGAACAGAGATAAAAGAGAGAAATCGAAGAGAAAACATATGTTTTACTTTATATATTTTCGAGATTAAATTAGTTATTTATAAACCTCGAAAGGTTATTTTGAATTCGGTACATGTACGTTACAAAATTCAGCTCACATGTTACTACTCTATACAAGTGAAGGAACAGAGATAAAAGAGAGAAATCGAAGAGAAAACATATGTTTTACTTTATATATTTTCGAGATTAAATTAGTTATTTATAAACCTCGAAAGGTTATTTTGAATTCGGTACATGTACGTTACAAAATTCAGCTCACATGTTACTACTCTATACAAGTGAAGGAACAGAGATAAAAGAGAGAAATCGAAGAGAAAACATATGTTTTACTTTATATATTTTCGAGATTAAATTAGTTATTTATAAACCTCGAAAGGTTATTTTGAATTCGGTACATGTACGTTACAAAATTCAGCTCACATGTTACTACCCTATACAAGTGAAGGAACAGAGATAAAAGAGAGAAATCAAAGAGAAAACATATGTTTTACTTTATATATTTTCGAGATTAAATTAGTTACTTATAAACCTTGAAAAGTTATTTTGTATTCGGTACATGTACGTTACAAAATTCAGCTCACATATTACTACTCTATACAAGTGAAGGAACAGAGATAAAAGAGAGAAATCAAAGAGAAAACATATGTTTTACTTTATATATTTTCGAGATTAAATTAGTTACTTATAAACCTTGAAAAGTTATTTTGTATTCGGTACATGTACGTTACAAAATTCAGCTCACATGTTACTACTCTATACAAGTGAAGGAACAGAGATAAAAGAGAGAAATCGAAGAGAAAACATATGTTTTACTTTATATATTTTCGAGATTAAATTAGTTATTTATAAACCTCGAAAGGTTATTTTGAATTCGGTACATGTACGTTACAAAATTCAGCTCACATGTTACTACTCTATACAAGTGAAGGAACAGAGATAAAAGAGAGAAATCGAAGAGAAAACATATGTTTTACTTTATATATTTTCGAGATTAAATTAGTTATTTATAAACCTCGAAAGGTTATTTTGAATTCGGTACATGTACGTTACAAAATTCAGCTCACATGTTACTACTCTATACAAGTGAAGGAACAGAGATAAAAGAGAGAAATCAAAGAGAAAACATATGTTTTACTTTATATATTTTCGAGATTAAATTAGTTACTTATAAACCTTGAAAAGTTATTTTGTATTCGGTACATGTACGTTACAAAATTCAGCTCACATATTACTACTCTATACAAGTGAAGGAACAGAGATAAAAGAGAGAAATCAAAGAGAAAACATATGTTTTACTTTATATATTTTCGAGAATAAATTAGTTACTTATAAACCTTGAAAAGTTATTTTGTATTCGGTACATGTACGTTACAAAATTCAACTCACATGTTACTACTCTATACAAGTGAAGGAACAGAGATAAAAGAGAGAAATCGAAGAGAAAACATATGTTTTACTTTATATATTTTCGAGATTAAATTAGTTATTTATAAACCTCGAAAGGTTATTTTGAATTTGGTACATGTACGTTACAAAATTCAGCTCACATGTTACTACTCTATACAAGTGAAGGAACAGAGATAAAAAAGAGAAATCGAAGAGAAAACATATGTTTTACTTTATATATTTTCCAGATTAAATTAGTTATTTATAAACCTCGAAAGGTTATTTTGAATTCGGTACATGTACGTTACAAAATTCAGCTCACATGTTACTACTCTATACAAGTGAAGGAACAGAGATAAAAGAGAGAAATCGAGGAGAAAACATATGTTTTACTTTATATATTTTCGAGATTAAATTAGTTATTTATAAACCTCGAAAGGTTATTTTGAATTCGGTACATGTACGTTACAAAATTCAGCTCACATGTTACTACTCTATACAAGTGAAGGAACAGAGATAAAAGAGAGAAATCGAAGAGAAAACATATGTTTTACTTTATATATTTTCGAGATTAAATTAGTTATTTATAAACCTCGAAAGGTTATTTTGAATTCGGTACATGTACGTTACAAAATTCAGCTCACATGTTACTACTCTATACAAGTGAAGGAACAGAGATAAAAGAGAGAAATCAAAGAGAAAACATATGTTTTACTTTATATATTTTCGAGATTAAATTAGTTACTTATAAACCTTGAAAAGTTATTTTGTATTCGGTACATGTACGTTACAAATTTCAGCTCACATATTACTACTCTATACAAGTGAAGGAACAGAGATAAAAGAGAGAAATCAAAGAGAAAACATATGTTTTACTTTATATATTTTCGAGATTAAATTAGTTACTTATAAACCTTGAAAAGTTATTTTGTATTCGGTACATGTACGTTACAAAATTCAGCTCACATGTTACTACTCTATACAAGTGAAGGAACAGAGATAAAAGAGAGAAATCGAAGAGAAAACATATGTTTTACTTTATATATTTTCGAGATTAAATTAGTTATTTATAAACCTCGAAAGGTTATTTTGAATTCGGTACATGTACGTTACAAAATTCAGCTCACATGTTACTACTCTATACAAGTGAAGGAACAGAGATAAAAGAGAGAAATCGAAGAGAAAACATATGTTTTACTTTATATATTTTCGAGATTAAATTAGTTATTTATAAACCTCGAAAGGTTATTTTGAATTCGGTACATGTACGTTACAAAATTCAGCTCACATGTTACTACTCTATACAAGTGAAGGAACAGAGATAAAAGAGAGAAATCGAAGAGAAAACATATGTTTTACTTTATATATTTTCGAGATTAAATTAGTTATTTATAAACCTCGAAAGGTTATTTTGAATTCGGTACATGTACGTTACAAAATTCAGCTCACATGTTACTACTCTATACAAGTGAAGGAACAGAGATAAAAGAGAGAAATCGAAGAGAAAACATATGTTTTACTTTATATATTTTCGAGATTAAATTAGTTATTTATAAACCTCGAAAGGTTATTTTGAATTCGGTACATGTACGTTACAAAATTCAGCTCACATGTTACTACTCTATACAAGTGAAGGAACAGAGATAAAAGAGAGAAATCAAAGAGAAAACATATGTTTTACTTTATATATTTTCGAGATTAAATTAGTTACTTATAAACCTTGAAAAGTTATTTTGTATTCGGTACATGTACGTTACAAATTTCAGCTCACATATTACTACTCTATACAAGTGAAGGAACAGAGATAAAAGAGAGAAATCAAAGAGAAAACATATGTTTTACTTTATATATTTTCGAGATTAAATTAGTTACTTATAAACCTTGAAAAGTTATTTTGTATTCGGTACATGTACGTTACAAAATTCAGCTCACATGTTACTACTCTATACAAGTGAAGGAACAGAGATAAAAGAGAGAAATCGAAGAGAAAACATATGTTTTACTTTATATATTTTCGAGATTAAATTAGTTATTTATAAACCTCGAAAGGTTATTTTGAATTCGGTACATGTACGTTACAAAATTCAGCTCACATGTTACTACTCTATACAAGTGAAGGAACAGAGATAAAAGAGAGAAATCGAAGAGAAAACATATGTTTTACTTTATATATTTTCGAGATTAAATTAGTTATTTATAAACCTCGAAAGGTTATTTTGAATTCGGTACATGTACGTTACAAAATTCAGCTCACATGTTACTACTCTATACAAGTGAAGGAACAGAGATAAAAGAGAGAAATCGAAGAGAAAACATATGTTTTACTTTATATATTTTCGAGATTAAATTAGTTATTTATAAACCTCGAAAGGTTATTTTGAATTCGGTACATGTACGTTACAAAATTCAGCTCACATGTTACTACTCTATACAAGTGAAGGAACAGAGATAAAAGAGAGAAATCGAAGAGAAAACATATGTTTTACTTTATATATTTTCGAGATTAAATTAGTTATTTATAAACCTCGAAAGGTTATTTTGAATTCGGTACATGTACGTTACAAAATTCAGCTCACATGTTACTACTCTATACAAGTGAAGGAACAGAGATAAAAGAGAGAAATCGAAGGGAAAACATATGTTTTACTTTATATATTTTCGAGATTAAATTAGTTATTTATAAACCTCGAAAGGTTATTTTGAATTCGGTACATGTACGTTACAAAATTCAGCTCACATGTTACTACTCTATACAAGTGAAGGAACAGAGATAAAAGAGAGAAATCGAAGAGAAAACATATGTTTTACTTTATATATTTTCGAGATTAAATTAGTTATTTATAAACCTCGAAAGGTTATTTTGAATTCGGTACATGTACGTTACAAAATTCAGCTCACATGTTACTACTCTATACAAGTGAAGGAACAGAGATAAAAGAGAGAAATCAAAGAGAAAACATATGTTTTACTTTATATATTTTCGAGATTAAATTAGTTACTTATAAACCTTGAAAAGTTATTTTGTATTCGGTACATGTACGTTACAAAATTCAGCTCACATGTTATTACTCTATACAAGTGAAGGAACAGAGATAAAAGAGAGAAATCGAAGAGAAAACATATGTTTTACTTTATATATTTTCGAGATTAAATTAGTTACTTATAAACCTTGAAAAGTTATTTTGTATTCGGTACATGTACGTTACAAAATTCAGCTCACATGTTACTACTCTATACAAGTGAAGGAACAGAGATAAAAGAGAGAAATCGAAGAGAAAACATATGTTTTACTTTATATATTTTCGAGATTAAATTAGTTATTTATAAACCTCGAAAGGTTATTTTGAATTCGGTACATGTACGTTACAAAATTCAGCTCACATGTTACTACTCTATACAAGTGAAGGAACAGAGATAAAAGAGAGAAATCGAAGAGAAAACATATGTTTTACTTTATATATTTTCGAGATTAAATTAGTTATTTATAAACCTCGAAAAGTTATTTTGAATTCGGTACATGTACGTTACAAAATTCAGCTCACATGTTACTACTCTATACAAGTGAAGGAACAGAGATAAAAGAGAGAAATCAAAGAGAAAACATATGTTTTACTTTATATATTTTCGAGATTAAATTAGTTACTTATAAACCTTGAAAAGTTATTTTGTATTCGGTACATGTACGTTACAAAATTCAGCTCACATGTT
Organism: Prosapia bicincta; assembly: GCA_036971475.1. Lineage (NCBI taxonomy): Eukaryota > Metazoa > Arthropoda > Insecta > Hemiptera > Cercopidae > Prosapia > Prosapia bicincta. The sequence goes on from JBAIZL010000001.1 coordinate 11,191,571, forward strand.
ACTACTCTATACAAGTGAAGGAACAGACATAAAACAAAGAAAACGAAGAGAAAACATATGTTTTACAAAATATAGTTTCCAGATTAAATTAATTACTTATAAACCTAGAGAGATCATTTTGAGTTCGGAACATGTACGCTACAAAATTCAGCTCACAGGTTACTAGTGAAGCATTGCGTCATAAAGTCGGGGTATTGTCGAGTGTTATCCAGTTGCTATTTCATAGACATAATAACACTTGTGACTTCAATAACTAACCCAGATACAGCGTGCATAGCGCAAACTGAAGAACAAACCCCCCCTCTCTTCATCGCATTAACATTGGCCCCATTCCTCCTCACTTCCCTAGACTGCAGTTTATTCATTCTAAAATATGAATAGTTGCATGAACGCGTTTCAGTCTCCAACTTTCCTTTAGTGACGTCAACATTTTATCTCCACCGTTCTATGCTCAAACACCGTGACTTGAATGTTAAATATTTACACACAGCAGTACAATATTTTCAAATACTATAAATATAAATTGGAACTTTATTTCCTTCTTATTCCTTTATTTACTCTTCTAGCTCATGCAGCCTGGAGTGAATATGTCAAATAAATGTGGCCCGTGTTTTTATATTTGTTTTTACTCTTTATAAATAAAGAATTTATAAATGGTTTTAAATAAAATAGCAGACAAATTAGAGCACGACCTGTTGGATGAAACGTCAAGGACTGTTACGGGGTAGAAATATATAATAAAAAAAATTAGTCAGAGAGTAAATACACAAACGGGTCCATTAAGGAAAAAAATCAAATTGTCTGTCGTGGAACTTATAACTTGAAATAGCATTTATTAAATAGGCCAAGTCTTCAAGAAGAAGGTATATTAGATCAGCAGTTAATGACTTGATACTAAAACTCTTTTAGTAAACCATTTCTTGGCTGAGCCAGTATTTAAGGTCCCTTTTCATCCTGTGGAGGAGGTATCATTTGATTTGAAAATTTATGTTTATCTTTTTTCATTCAATTTCAGATGTCAGTGGTTAGACAAAACACTTCCCTCCACAACCTGTGACTAAATAATCGATTATCCCGCTACGTGACACCCAGAGATTAACTATTATAATAGACTTTCTAGATGTGATTTATTGCAAACGACAATGTTTGTTATGAATGTATCAAAGCGTTAATACAGACAATTTGTTAAACCTCTGAGTTACTCTACTTTTCCATCAAAACTGAAAACTGTTTTTCCCACTCAATATAGGTAATATTTCATTTTCAGATACACTACAGCTTTGCTTTTTAATTTTCTATTGAAAATATTCAATCAGTCTAATATTCCATTTAGAAATTTTATATCGATTAACAAAAAACTAGTGATGGACTGATTCCTAAACTTTTCGATTATAAAATTTTTCTTTCGATTCTCGATTCTTTAAAGTTATATAGGCCTACATGACATTCCCTAATAATAAAGTTAGTTGACATGTTGTTCATATGAAGAATTAGAAGTTCCGTTTTAATACAATATGTTACACAAAACGTGTTCTACAGTCAATGTGTTAGGAAATATAATTTAAGTTACCGCTAACATAGAATATAAAATGTGTGGCTCAACATACGCGCTTGTGATAAAAAAGGTGTTCTATGAAATTATATTTTACAATTAATTTAATATAAGATAATGTTGCTTGATGTAATCACCTTTGAGTAGTGGCTTTGATTCTTAAAAGGAACATTTTTTTTCGAAACACATCAGCAAGTAAGCCTTATGCATTCACTTAGCTAAGTATTTTTTAATTATAGTCAAATATAATATATTTCTGAATGTATATGAAATTCGATTTGAATCTAAACATAACCTCCAAGGGACCTTTAAGTGAGGATGAAAACATCTGTTAACCTACCGCCATGTTTAGATTTCGTAGATCTAATAATTCAGCATCGCACTCGATTAAATCTATAAAGGTGTACATTTTTACGTACTTTCAATTTAATTTTCAGATTATTTAATCATGTTTTGTTTATGGTTGTATGTCATTAAAAAACATAAGAATAAGAGGCTACGGTTCAAGAAGGTAATATTTTGGGCGTTCTCAGATTAATATTACGTCAGAGTATTTGGGGGCAAGGTTCTTTTCAAAATTAAAATTTCTATGGTCCATAGTTGAAAAAACCATATCTTTAACAGGCTTTCGTGTTGTTTCATCATAAGATTAAACTTTAACTTAATAATAATGTGTTCGAGCAAAATTATAAAGTAAAAAATAATTTTAAGCTTTTGCGTCTCGGTCTAGAAACAAAGTACACAATTAACTATGGAATGATGTTAAAGCTGGCGTGTCTGACTTCTAAAAGGCTTCTTCATATGAACAACATGTTAATTAAATTTATTATTAGGGAATATCATGTAGGCCTATATAACTTTAAAGAATCGAGAATCGGAAGAAAAATTTTATAATCGAAAAGTTTAAGAATCAGTTCATCACTAGTTTTTTGTTAATCGATATAAAATGTCTAAATGGAATATGAGACGGATTGAATATTTTCAACAGAAAATTAAAAAGAAAAGTTGTAGTGTATCTGAAAATGAAATATTACCTATATTGAGTAGGAAAAACAGTTTTCAGTTTTGAGGGAAAAGTAGAGTAACTCAGAGGTTTAACAAATTGTCTGTATTAACGCTTTGATACATTCATAACAAACATTGTCGTTTGCAATAAATCACATCTAGAAAGTCTATTATAATAGTTAATCTCTGGGTGTCACGTAGCGGGATAATCGATTATTTAGTCACAGGTTGTGAAGGGAAGTATTTTGTCTAACCACTGACATCTGAAATTGAATGAAAAAAGATAAAATAAATTTTCAAATCAAATAATACCCCCTCGACAGGATGGAAAGGGACCTTAAATAGTGGCTCAGCCAAGAAATGGTTTACTAAAAGAATTTTAGTATCAAGTCATTTACTGCTGACTGATACTCATTATTGACAGACAATGACTGTCCCCAGAAGCAAATGCTGTTTGCCAGAAGTAGAATTGCAGATTCTAACGTCTATGCCCGATACATAAAATAAAGAAATATAATAATATAAACTTGGAAAAATGTCAACGTATACATTATTCTACTCATCAGACTTTTCATATGATAACACATAAAGCAGTTTTAAAAAAAGCACTGTTTAGAATATTCCACGACATAAGGGGAAAATTCCATATATTCTTCTTGCGTAAGTTCGTCTTGCGAGTACAAGGCCCAGGTAATTTCGTCATCAAGTATTCCGTTAAAACCTTGTTTTGTTCTATCTACCTTCTTTGACCAACCGTGGTTTAATCTTACACAAATATATACCACTAAATAATTAAAAAAAAAACAATTAACCTTATATCACATCGTGCAATTTTGTGTTTTACAGTACATATTTACAAACTACCTAAAGATG